>SBJP01000116.1:3356-27106 GCA_014805705.1 Cucumispora dikerogammari | reverse complement strand
TTTGTGTGTGTTGCGGGTATAGTGGCGGGCAGGCGGGGCGGGAGAGGGTGTGGGGGGGGGGGGGGGGTGGGGGCGGGGAGGGGAGAGATAAAACCCAAGAATACCACAGCGGAAAGCTGTTAAAATCGTAAAACGCTTTTTACGAAAGTATGATTTTTTATATTTACATTGAATTAAAAGTTTATTGCTTTTAATGTATGAGATAAATTAATTACGATTATTAGGGTTCAAAATCTTTTTTAAGTTATCTCAACACAGCATATTAAGAAATTTTAACACAAAAATTTATTTACATATACCGTCATAATATTTTTACAAAGTTTTTTTTGTGATTACATAGAAACCTTGAACAGTTATGTTTCCTAATAAATCTTTAGAGAGATATGTGGAGGGAGGTACATCGTGTCACGCTTTAATTCAACACAAAATAAACAAAAAAAGAGATGGATAAAACACTGATTTAATCATCAAAATAAAACTCCCAAACAAATCACTTCACATGTTCAATCAAATATTCCAAAAACTCCTTCTTGCAGTATTCACAACTACGCCCCTTATCTTCAGGAAAACAGCCCAGCGTCCATATACTCAACACTATCCCCAACCCACACACAAATGGAAACCCTCACCTAGAGATAAAACACTCAATAGATTGAGAACGAATTTTTACGACATCTTAATTATCGGCGGGGGCTCTGCAGGCGTAGGAGTGGCACTCGACGGAGCTTCCCGTGGGTTCTCAGTAGCTTTAATAGAACAACAAGATTTCTCTTCCGGAACGAGCTCTAAATCTTCAAAGTTGTTGCACGGAGGAGTTCGATACTTAGAAAAAGCTTGGAATCAAATAAGCCTAAAACAACTTTTTTTCGTAAAACAAGCTCTAAACGAAAGAAATATCGTTATGCAAATGATACCACATCTTTCAAAAAGTGTCGAATTTATGATTCCTATTTATAATCGATGGTTAATACCATATTATTATTTAGGTATGAAATTATATGATTTTATGTCTGGCACCAATACTCCGAGCTCGATTTTAAATACTACCAGTGAAGGAAATGTGATAGATACTACAAATAGTACAAAATATCTTAACAGAAAGAGCACGCTTTATAGATTTCCCTATATAAACCCAAACAAACTAATTGGCTCAATAATATACAAAGACGGATTCTTCCTCGACTTTAGAGCTAACGTAATGTTAATGATGACTGCCGCGTTTTATGGTGCTGATGTAGCGAACTACATCGAATTACTAGAATTCGAATACGAAAACGGGCAGGTCTCCACAGCGATCGTTCACGATAAGATTAAAAACCAAACATTTTCTATAAAAGCTAAAGCCTATATAAGTACAACGGGCCCTTTCACGAACCAAACATTACGAATAGCAAATGAAAAACATAGAATTCTAAAGACAAGTTCAGGTTCACATATTGTTTTAGATAATAAACTTGGACCAATCGGATGTGGGTTCGTAGACCCAAAAACGGATGACAAACGAGTACTTTTTTTCGTTCCTTTTAAAGATAAAATAATTTGTGGTTCAACAGATAATTTTTCAAAACCGACATTAAATCCATCAAGCAATAAGAAAGACATTAGATTTTTATTAAATGAAGTAAGAAAATACTTAAAGAAAGGAATAAAGATTACTAAAAAAGACATTTTGTCAACATGGAATGGAATAAGACCTTTAGTTTTTGATAGAAATAAAAAATCAGGCGATTTATTAAGAAGTCATTCTGTTAAACAAACAGATAGCGGATTAGTAGTCCTTTCAGGCGGCAAATGGACTACTTTCAGACAAATGGCTGAAGACACAATTGATTTTGTCATTGAAAAGTTCAATTTTCCAAGAAAAAAATGTGTTACTAAAGACATAAAATGTATTGGCGCAAATGCAACAAACACCAATTTATATAAGGAGGTCTCTAAGCGAGCGAGACTAAGTGAAGATTTAACTGAAAAATTGCATGAAATGAATGGTGATAGAATTATTTCAATAGAAAAATATTTTATTGGAGAGCCCACATTTATAAATAAAAAGTATAATTTAACGAAAGAAGAGGTCGAGTATCAAATTGAGAACGAATTTGCCATGAAACCAGGAGATATTTTATTGAGAAGAACCGGGATCGCTTTTTTTGATGTCAAAGAAGCTGAAAGTTGTGTTTTTGATTTGATGAAAATATTTTCTAAAAAATTCGGCTATGATTCAAAGACGTATAAAAAAGAGAAAGAAGAAGTTTTACAAGAGTTGAATTGTACAGGACTGTGGATACACAAAGATCCAAAAAAATAATGTTTAGAGATTTTTTTGTTCTTTGTTATTCTAAAACCATCCAGCATCAACGGTAGAAGCTCCCATCAAGTACTTTCTATTCTTGCCTTTTATTATACTATTAAAAACGATATATTCGGAGTCTATCTTACTGTTTTTATCTAAATAATACAACTCCCCATCATAAATATACCCTTCATCGTGTTTGATAGCAAGCTGATCACAGAAACCTTTGTAGATCATTTTTATTATGTGTTCATTTGCTTGTTCGTCAAAATTCATATCTTCAGGTTTTATATTGTAAAAATTCATAAAATTTTTCAGCGTCTCAAACTCTTTTGCTTCCTTGCGATCTTTTTTTATAATTTCTAAAACCATAAGTGTTTGAGCGAGAGCATCGCTTTTTTGCGCTGCTTCATTAAAATAAACATTGTATTCTTGTGTGTTTATGAAAATATCTAACGAGATAACACCGATAACCAATAATAATTCCTTTGTCACCTCGGATGAACATAAAATTCTACTTAAGCGACATGAAAGCGAAATCCTCGACATCTTGATACCAACTTCAGTAATCTCTCCGTTTTTATTTAAAGCACCAAAATCTTTAAGTCTTTTCTCCGACGATTGTAATTGAGGAACCACTAGAAACTTAAACTCTCGCTCATTAATAAAACCCATGGATCTTATAAATAACAATCCTTCGTCAAAGCACTCTGTTAAGATTTTTGGTGTACTAAAGTCGTTCATTCTTTCATACTGTTCGCGCGAATATGTTCTATAACAAACTCCCGAGCGCTCTCGGCCCGCTCTACCCATTCTCTGTATTGCACTAGATTTACTTATTGGCTGGGTTCTATATTCGATGACTCCGTTTACATTATATTTACACTTCTCGAGACCCGAGTCGATTATAAAAACGACGCCCGGGATGGTCAACGAAGTCTCTGCAATATTTGTTGACAAAATTATTTTCCGTTTATTAGTGTTTTTAAAAACACTAGCTTGTTCAGTTCTATTCAGCTTCGAATGAAGAGGAATTATACTACATTCATGCTCATATTTCCTTAACTTTGCTTTTAAACCGTAAATATCTTTTTTTGATGGCAAAAACACTAAAATGTGACTATTGCTGGTATTGATTGATGAATTAATGCTTGTGGCTTGTGTTTTTAAAAGTTTTTCAATTATTTTTTCTGTTTGAATTAAATAATTCGTTTCGCCTCCCCAATGTAAAAAAATTTTATGGGTATTTGATTCAATGTTTATTATTTTATGTTTGAAAGGTAGCTTCAAATCGATAGTTGCACTCATTAAAATAAGTTTTAAATTTCTTTTTTTCGAAAGATTTTCAAGTAAGGGCACCAATAAATCGATATTTATAGTCCGTTCATGAAACTCGTCGATTATAACTACTTGTATATCAGATAACACTTTATCATCTCTAAGCATGTTTAATAATATACCATCTGTTACAACTTGAATCACGTGATGTTTTTTAACAGTGGACTCATGCATAATTTTATATCCACACAAATCACGATTTAATTCATAATTCAGACGATCGCATAGTGAAACTGCCGCTATTCTTCTGGGTTGAGTAATAACTATATTTTCAAAGCCGTTCTCGAGCAGAAACTGTGGTATTTGGGTTGATTTGCCAGAGCCAGTGCCTCCCGAAACCACAGTTATCGGATTTTTTTTAATAGTTGAAACTATTTGATGTTCTTCGTAAAATATTGGCAGGTTTGTGCGCTGATTTTGAACTTCTTCCGATCTATTAAATAGTCGAAACGTGTTCGATTTTGTTGGACGTTCTATTTTTGGTATATATGAAGCTGTATCATCAGTTACTTCTCCTATTTCGTTTTTGTCTTTAGTACATGACTTATCAGGTTCTTTCTGCGCAAATACATCGACATAGTTTATCGGAGCTTTATTCAAAGGGATATACTTAAACACCTCGACTGCGCTACTACAATCACTTTCATAATCAATTACACATGCTCCCTCAACATCACTCCCATTCCTTTCACCACATAACTTATATATATTTTCTCCATTAACTGACGGCTCTGCGTCGATTTTGATTTCCTTTACCTTTTCGAGATCTTTAAATTTTTTCTTTCTTTCTTCAAATTTTTTATCTTTCTCTTTACTATCACACTTACCGACACGCTCACCGGCCGAATTTATATTCTGTAGCTTTGAGTTATCTAAAGCAGTAATTTGATTTATTAAATCCAATCGGCGATCCAACTTTTTCTTCTTAGAATCGTATTTACTTTCTATTTTCTGTTTTTTCAAGTCTTTATCAAAAGATGATTTTTTTCGATACATGTGTTAGTTTTATGTGTTTAGTATATATATGTGTATGTTTTAGAGTAAAAAATATATCTCGGCGTATTTTGATTAAAAAACATTTAGTTTGTACTTTTATGTACAGTTCTGATAGAAATATAAACAGATAATTGAGATACAGAAAACATAATATAAGAATATTTATTAAAAAACACAAATCATGTCTGCTGATTCTTTATCCTACACTGCATCTTCTTCAAGCTCAGATTCATCGGATAGTTTAATCCCCGTCGGTTTCAACGTGGATAGAGTTAGAAAGCTACATCAAACAGCCACACTAAACACTTCAGTTATGACAAAAACAGAAGTATCTACAATCGATAAAAACACGACTCCAAAAGAATTAAGATACGAGACACTCTTAGATAATGCGATGGATGCGTTACATAAATCTTCAACCGAGATGGGATTTAAATTAAAAATACCATTAGATGTAAAACGAGAACCCAATCATAAAACTTCAATAAACTTAATTAACTTATCAAGAGTAATTGATAGAAGTTCTGAACACATAAGATTATTTATTCTGCGTGAATTACACACCACTGGCTCTGTAAATAAAGAGGGGAGGTTAATCGTAAAAGGGAGTTTTAATAAAAATAAGATACAGACAGTAGTTAGTAGGTTTTTAGATGAGTTCGTTAAATGCTTAAGCTGTAATAAATACGATACCAGTATTGTTAAAGAAGAGAGATTGTGGTTTGTTGTCTGCAACAAGTGCGCAAGTAAGAAAAGTGTAGAAATTGATGGAAGTTTGTATAAAAGAGTGTATTAGTTTTTAAGTTAAATATTTTTGGGACGAACTATTTATTTTTCTGATTTACAACTTATTAAATATTTACTATATAACATAATATAAAATCTCGAATAAAAACAACATATATTATAGAAAGAGAACGCCATGGAGAGCACATCCCCGGAAGAATTTGATTTTGTTATTTTCGGAACCGGAATTATTGAGTCGTTAATCGGTGCAAAACTATCCAAAACTCACAAAATTCTCTTTATTGACAAAAATGGAACTTACGGTTCGGACACAACATCACTAAATTACAAGGAAATTTGTGAAAAATTTCAGCAAGCCCCTCAGCCGGCGCTTTTAAACAATTATAGACTTTTTTCAATAGACATTTTACCGAAAATGATACTAATTGAGGGGAAAATTCAAGACTATTTGACTGAATTTCACTTAAAAGAAATGATAAATTTCGTGATAATTCCGGGCTGTTTCATCTATAAAAAAGGCAAGTGTATTTCGATCCCAATGGATGAAAAAACATCGTTTGATACGACAGCCGTGAGTTTCTGGCAGAAACCGAGACTGATGAAGTTTTTTTGGGACGTACGAAAATATGTTGAATCTCCGGAGAAATACAAGTTTCAAAAAACTATGAGAGAGGAATTTGAGCTATATGGCATAAATGACGAAACTAAAGAATTGATTGGACATGCTTTATGTCAAAATCTGGATGATTCTTATCTAAACAATCCTCCGAAAGAGACGTTTGATAAAATTGTGTTATTTGTAGGAAGTATAAGAAGTCAAAAGTCTTGCGTCTCGCCATTCGCTTATCCACTCTACGGTTTGTCAGAATTTTCACAGACCTTTGTGAGGTATGCGTGTAATCGCGGTTCAGTCTGTAGATTAAATACTACTATGGTGGGAATAAATATTTCTAGCAGTGACGATATATATTCCAATATATCGACGGATGGGGGAAGAAAGGCGGAAACAAATATAGAAAAAAACAACGAAGGAGGTTTCATTGTAAATCTCATAGATCATGAAAACAAACCATTATTCGTAAAAGCTAGAAACATATTAGCGGACCCGACATATTTACCAGAAGACACCCAGCTAAAATATGAAATAATTAGGTGCATTTGCATTATACGAGGAAAAACGGCTTTTTTAGAAGAAAACATATCTGCACAGATCACATTTCTGGCATCGGATCTTAAAAGAAAAAACGACATCTTTCTATTAATTTTGGGGGAAAGAGAAAAGACTACCATAGATGGATATAAGATAGCCATCATAAGTACAATTAAAGAAACCACAGTGCCTGAAGATGAAATTTCGTTTGTTATAAGTAAGCTGGGAAATTTAATTCATAAATTTCTCAGGGTTGATGAAGTTCGAGGTCCTTTTTCAGAGTTTAAAAGTAGAGGAATTTATATTTCACAAAGTATTGATCACACTCCTTCTTTAGAAAGCGTATTTGTCTATGCAGAGGGTATATTGAAGGATATGGAAAACGATGGTGTATTGCGAGACATATAGCTTGTATTAAATAGATAATGTAGTGCCAAAAAACCAATTCCGAATGTCGGGACATGTAATTAAACTAAGAATATTAGTAAAAAAAACAATCATTAAACCATGGAAATCAATCTTATAAAAGAAAGCTATGCTTCTCGCATGTTTAAAGACAGTTGTGTTGCAATATTTATACAACAGAAAGAAGAACACGAGGCATCCTTTAATGTCTCACTTTACACGTTTTCTGCTTACAATTTTTCAGAAATTGAAAGACAAGTAGAAATGAAATTAGAGAAAAGTTTTAATTTAAATAAGGAATACCCCATGTTGTTATTTAGAATCAAGGTGTTTGTTGAAGACACAGTTTTTGATTCGGAGGGACTGGAGCGAGATGTTTTTTTGATGATGGAAAAGTTTAGAGATTCAGTTTGTGTTTATTAATCATTTTATTCGCCAATTAAACAAGTCTTTTAGAAATATTTTAATATTCAATTAGATAAAGATTTTTTGTTCAAAAGATTCATGTCGTTTTTTTGTTATAATTCGCAAAAGGTCTTTTTGTTTTTTCTAAAATAGCTAAATTTGGCAGTTTTTTGGGTAAAACTTTGTAAACAAAAACAACTATATGTGTTTTCATTGATGTCGATGTGTTGGTGGGAATGAAGGTGTTAACCGGCGCGATGGCTGTGGTTCTCTATATAAAAATTAAAGAAGTTTTATTGTGGCATTCATCTAATTAACTGTAGTAGTAAAATTCGTGATAGATTTTTTAGCTTCTAATTTATTCTTTATTTAAACTAATCAAAGTTGTCTCGTGATAAAAACCGTGATAGAAATTTTAAATAAAAAAAAATATTTTTTTGCATAAAATTTCATACACGTTTTTTTTACAAAATTAATGCGTAATTAAAATTCAGTAATTGTAGAATCTGAAATAGTTTTTTTCATTTTAAAATTTATTGTTTATTTATAAAACTTTAGGAGGGTCGAGTAAAATCGAGATAGAAAATTTAACAACGACTTCTTTAAACTTTTACGATACGATACAGATGAAACATATAATGAGTCATAGTAAAAACGGTAAAAAAACTTATGTGCTTTGTGTCTTCCATTATATAAATAGTTAAAAAAACTTTTGTGATATGTGTTTTCATAATATAAAAATTTTTAAAAAAAAGTAACATATATGTCTCACTAAAAACAATTTGTCTTCTGAATCATAAAAGAATTCAAAGCACTTAAAAAATTACGCCTATTTTAAAACTAGATAAAGTACTTGAGGTTCGTTTTGTTCTAGACTCTAAAAAACATTAGTTTAAAAAAAATAAAATAAATCAAAAAAAAATTATAAAACACTTTGAAAAAAAAACAATAAAAAAACGCAACAATTTACGTATTAGAGTTTCAAGAGCAATACAGATGTATAAACCCCAACAACAAGAAAACTGTTTTAATTATAAATTTTCAGCTCGATATTAAAAACAATGAAATATAAACACCAGCTATTGTACGACGAACACGTTCAGAAGATACTCATAAAAAAAAGAGTCTTGAGTTAAATATTATATATAGAAAAAATTTTTTATAAAATGATGTTAAAAAAAACGAAAAAAATGTGTTTATTAAAGCTCGTCGACACTGTTCAAATCATCTGTAACTACAGACAAAAAAAGCTTTGAACCAATTTCTGTTTTGATTGAAATGTGGTACTTCACATACGAAGAAATAAAGAGCGAGTTTGTGTGATTCTCTTCACTATAGCAGTTGTGAAACCCTAATCTTGTTTTTGATTCTATTTCTTTTGTAAAAACCTTCACAATACACAAAAGTTATACTTTCAACTAAAGAAATAAGCGTTCTCTTTTTCTTTTTTTTGCTCATCTATATACTCTTCAGCCTTGTTTTCATATTCTTAAGTTTTTCCTTCTTTCCTATTAGTTGACTCATATTTTTTCTCAATACGGAATTCTCTATCGGTAAGATATATCGACTATCTTATAATCAAAACCCGGTATCTTACATTGACTAGAGTTTTTATCGGAATATAAAATGAAAAGCTTATTAAAAATACGTTGACTATAAACAATGACAAATTATATGTTCAATGATCCAACTATTTTTCTATTTGTATTTTAATAAGCTTTCTTTAAATCAAAAAAAATTGACTCATTCAAATTCGATTATAGTCTTTTATCATTTTTATCGTTGCCGTATACTTATAAATAAATTAACTCATATTCTCATACACAACATAAGATGACACAGCCACTGGGCCGTCTGCCGTATTCTCATAAAATGAAGATAAAAACATTTTCTTTTCATAAAAAAAAAGTCTCGTTGATTTCACCTTGGTTAAGCACTATAGCCTTTCATTTTTAAGTATTTTCGAAGATTAGACTATTATTGTTTGTTGAATAACTCTCTTGTTTTTCCTACAGGTTTTCGATATATATATGTTGTTTCTCTTTAATTCGATTATTATTTCTGTTGATGTATTAAAGTTATCTGTATAAAGCATATGTTTATATCTACTATATCTAATCGTCAATTCTTTTATTATATGTAAAACACAAAATCTTTTTTCGGTATAAACTTTTTTTGTTGAACATGTCGATATTATAATTAAAGTTTACATATATTCTAAACCCTTTTTTTTCTGTTTGCTTTTATTAAAGACCAAAGCACCGAGCTCATCGCTGTGAGAAATACTACTTTCAACTATAAAAAATTTTTTACCGGTGGTCAATAATAATTTAAAACTTTGCTTAATTTATATATAGCGTTGCGTGTTTTAATATCGATTGTTTTACAAGTATCATAAGCGCTGATATAGACGACTAATATTATGTGTGTTCCCCAAAAAAAATAAAGCGAGCATATGACATGTTTTCATGTACATATGCCTTTATTATATTATTTGTTTGTCTTGGGTTTATATGAAAAGTTTTTTTCAATTAATTTGTGCAAGTGTACTCATATATATCAGAAGACCCAGAAAAGTGTAAATTTTTTTTTTGTGTTTTTTTGTCGCTCAAAACTTATACTCTTATTAGCCTCATTCAATATATAAGTTATAAATAAAGACCCAGAGAAATGCATTATTAAAACAACAAACGACACATACTTTTAAAAAAAAATGTTTTTATTATAAAGCAGAAACGCGTGTCCAGGTAAACTAAAATTAGTGTTTTTCTACCCTTTAGTATTACAAGTTATTTCTTTTCTTACTGTCTCAATTTTTTCTTAACTACTTACAATAAATAGACTTGTTTCTTAACTTCAAGTAAAATTATAGTTTTCATATATCGTTTTTTTCTTGTTTTCTACTTTTTTTACTGTTTTTTATTTGTTTATTGAGATTTGGCCCCACCAGTTTTTGATAAAAAGATTTTTTCATTCTCATATCTATAACCAGATCAGTTGAAAAGCTTCAAACTTTTACATTAATAGATTTTTGAAGGAGTTACAAAAAAACAAAACATCCGGGCTATAACGGCTCGTGGGGAAATGAATGTTATGTGTGATTTTATTATAGATGTTAGTAAAAACATAATGTCATAAATTTTTTAAAAAGAAAAACAAAAGTAGATTTAGAGTTGAACTACTTGTCGAAAACTTGTTGTATTAAACAATAAATTTAATTAAGTGACACCGTTTTTTAATCGTTAAGTGGTTTTTTCTTCAAAGATCTATATTTTTTGATTTTCTATTGATCTGTATACACTTATTTATATATACTAGTATGTCCCTATGGTGTTATTCAAAGAAAACATTTCATTTTAATAAATTTTTCTATGAAAAAATTATATAAAGAAACATTTTGATAAACAAAAAAAAGCGCATTGTACCATATAGTTTAATTAATTTATATAAGAAATAAATTTTAAGCTAAGAAAACTGTCTCATATTTTACATCTCTAATTAACAATCGTTTATATCTAAACAACACACGTTTTTTATCTAATTTGTCTCTTTTTGTTTTTAGTAAATCTTTTTCGTGTTTAATTAAAAACTCGCAAAAAAAACTTTTTCGTTCGCATTTTACTTTTAAAACAAATCTTTGTATTTTTATACCTTCAGTTTTTATATTTTGCGTTAGTTTTTAATTAAATTGTAAAAAATTTGCTGGAGCAAGAAAAAGTCAAATTAATTAAAAGAGAATGTTGTTTAAAAAAACATATGTTAATTAATTGGAAGTGATATATAGAGTTAGTTCTGTTAAAAGTTATGATTAAAGGACAGCTCTACAAGCTTGTTTATCTTTTAATAATAAGAAAAAACAGAGATATATCGGAAAAAAGCCGTATTTTTATATGTTTTTTCACTTATAAACTTAAAAATATTTTAAAAAATTTAATTTTGTGTTTTAAACTGATAAAAATTGTTGATTAAACATCATATACTGAACTAACAACGCATACTTACAATAAGTTACGCTTCATATATTTTTCTTAATATGTTCATATATATCAATTATATATTTACATTATGTCATAGCAAACTTTTTAAAGAAAAACGTGTGCCAGGTCTTTTCAACTTTTGAAAAAATAATTAGTAGAAACTCGCGTTTACATGAAACACGAGACTGCATATATTCTGATTTCATTTTTTTATTCTTTTAAATATCTTAGTTTACACAGGTTCTTTGAAAAACATCATAGTTTTCAGTTTTTTGCTCTTTTTCGATTATAAAATAGAACAAAATTAAAATCGTAGCTTATTATATTATTTCTGGTAGTTTTTGATTTAGTGAAAAGTAGTGTATTTTAAATTAAACAACAGTTCAAAGAAAATTATCATTGCAATACAAAAGTGATTTAACAGTAAAAAGTTTTGTCAGTGAATAAAGTATGTTATTTTTTTAAATATACAAATCTTAAATAAACAGGCCTAACGACTGTAGTTCTTGTGTATAATTGATTAGGTTATGTATCGTCTTTGATTTAAAGAGAGTATAAACGAAATAATTTAAAAAGTACAGACAAGATTATCTATAGTCGTTAAAAAAAATTACCTGAAAAACAAAGTTTTTTTAATTTACATGTGCAAATAAAATAATTAATAAGACCCCCGATACTCATTAAAGTTACTGTTTGTTCGATAACCTGCTGATTACTACTACATGTCTTAAGAAGCATGAGCTGAAAAAACATAGAAATTTCTTTATCGTTTTTTAAACGTTTTATCAGAGCGAGTCTAAAATTGAGAAATCAAGAAACAATAAAACAGCATGAATCAACTTTTATCGGCGCTTGTTTTTATCATCTATAAATATTGTTATATTGTTCATCGATAAAAATACTAGAAAAATTATCGTTTTTCAAAGTTGTAGCTGAAAACATCGTTTATATTTCAAAGCTGTGTGAAGATAACGTAATAATATGTTTTTTTAGTAAAACTTTAATTATTTCAAAGATGGAAAATACAATAAAAAACATTTTTTTTACAAAAATAAAACGAAGATGCTCAAACCATAGAATTCGTTTGATTTAACAGCTAAAAATTTTAATTCTTTAAAAGAAAATATATAAAATTAATATATTTCAAGTTGTTGCTAAAAAATCTTAAAAAAATATTTAACAAATAAAACTTTGTTCAATAAAAAATATTTTTAACATTTTAAAAAGTGATACTCAAGCTTTTTTTTGATTTTAGACTATATTTTTGTTTAAGTCATTTTTTATCTGTTTATATATATATCAACTTTTTTTCTTGTGATAAGTTAAATGCTTATTCACGCAGATAAGACAGACAGGGCTTCGAAACAAATCTATAAAAAGAATTTTTTTAACTTTCTTGTTGTGTTCCTGTTTTTACTTTACTAGATTCTTCTTTAAGGTGTTGTCTTTCGGCACTATTTTGTACTCTGCATCAACATAGAAAAAAACGATAGTTATACACTTGCCCAAACTGAAATTCTAATTAAAGAAAATTACATTATAATTTAAACAAACAAAAATGTTAAGTAAAAACATAAAGATTATATGTTTATTTTTTATTTTCTGTTTTTAAAAAGACGTAAACACGAGTATTGGTGTCGTTTATGCCAACAAAACAGAAACAAAACGAACTGGCAGTCAAATTTAATAAAAAGATAATCGATTAAAAAAGAACTAAAAGTGTTCTGTAAGAGTCTTCGAGCCTAACAGCGCAACAGCGATAAATAAAAGAAGTTTTTGCATGTTAACTATTAATTAAAAAAATGTTGTTTTTTTTTGGATAGTGTTTTACTTAAATGTTTTTTCATATTTAATTTCTAACAGTCTTTTCTTATTTAAGATTATAGTGAAAAAAAAGAGTATAAGTGCTAAAAAAACCTAGTTTGTGCTCAAGATAATGGATTAAGATAACCTAAAGATCAAAAAACGGCTTCGTTTAATAAATGAACAGTAGTAGTGTTTTTTCTGTGTAAACAGAAATAGAGTTCGTTGTTTATAAGTATACTAAGAAGTGTCTGAATGATTTCGTTTAAAAAAAATAATAAAAAAAATCAAATAAAAATTTATTTTCTTTGTTCATCTGTCCAGCGTATTACTGGTTTTATATATAATGTATTTTCATAATTAAATATCTACAAAAAAAAACTAAACAAAACGACAAATCAAACCCTTATTACTTTCAAAAATATGCATATATTCGTTTTCTAAAACGTGCGACTGACGATGTTTTTTATTGAAGTTATAAATATAAAAAAACCTTATTTTTAAAAGCTACAATAAAAATTAAAAAAACCATATGTATATTTTTTTAGAGCGAAGTAAAAGTCAAAAAAACATATATATGAGTTCATGAATGGGAGGAAGATTAAACAACAATGAGATACAAAAAATGTTATTTTCAATAGCCAATGAACATGAAAATCAGAAATTAATAAAAGAAACATTTCATTTACAAGTTCCTCTCAACTCGTTTTATTATCGAATCCACTAAATTATAAAATTTAAGTTCGTTTTCACTTTTCAACTTTTCTTTTCCGGAAATGCACAGCCCTGAAACTTCCAATTCCATTCCGTCATTTAAAACAGTAAACGATTTCTCATCAATGATTTTCAAATCAAAAAAACCCTCTAAAATACTTCTTAGCTTATTATGTGCAGAAAAAATTGACGGAGACTTTTCCCCAATAAAACATTTAATCGAATAAACTAAAATGTCTTCCTGATAGTTTCCAGTCCATTTCACTTTTAGTGTCTTCTCTGAGAACTCCAATTGTATGTCATCCAACAAGTATTTGTTCTCTCCAATCATTTTTAAATTGTAATATTCTTTAAGACCAGTTTTTGTGTTTTCAAGTGTGTCTTCGAAATGAAAAGTTGTTTCCTGTTGAATGTTACATAGTTTAAGATCGGTTTCCAAGTCAATATTTAGTGGATTGATTATTTTAATATCTTCTCCTTTAAAGAAAATTCCTTCAAGTAAAATTTTCTGTTTTTTCTCGCCTTTTTCTATATCGTTTGAATTTGTTTCGAGAGAAGGACCTTTTCTTTTACTTAGGTCATGACAGTTAATGATTCTGGCTGTCTTTTCAATTTCAAATTCAATTACCTTGGTCTGACCGTTCTTAAGCGTATAAACATTAAAAACATCATTCGTTTTTTTACTCGTTTTATTGTCGTCTTTTTTATTTAATAAATTGGAAACGGCCTCATCGATCAGATCTGATTTATCAAGCGGTAAAGTTTTGGTTTCACTTTTAATCTCACTGTTTCGTGATTTCCAATCTTTCTCTAGGGCTTGTTTTAGTCTAGCCATTTCATGAGCTTCTCCGTGAACCAAAAAAATATGTTTCGCACCCGATTCACGCACGAAGCTACTATTCTGTAAATAGTCGACGTGTGCACTAAAACTTATATAATCAACACTCATCTGAAAAGGTTTACGTATTCCATCGAAAGTTTCAATGTATTTTGGTTCTCCAAGAACTTCTTTAGCTAAGGTCCCTGGTATCACATAACCTGGAATTATGACCCCATTGCGCTTATCGGAACACCACATGTCAAATAAAAGACGAGAGAAACCACTCTGGAGCATTGCAGGAGAAGCCATAACAACAGAAGGATTGTTATATAAGTCATGAATTTCTTTAAGAGTATTTTGTTTACTTCCTTTTAATCGATGAAAATTTAAGAATTCTCGTTCTTCGATTATGTTTTTAACAAATGTGAATTTAAAAGGATTTCTTGTTTTTGATTGTTCAATAATTCTATCGTTCATCATCGTAACATAAGCCTGATATATCCCCAAACATCTTTCTGCTAAAGCTGACGCATAAAAAATCGGGTACCTTTGAAGATTTGCGTTATTTTTCCAATGCTCATCAAGAATAATTAGAAGTTCTTGTGCTCTTCCAAGTGCAAACACGGGGAGTAAGGCATGGCCTCCCCTTTTAACTATTGAACCAACTGAGTTTACGAAGACTCGTTCTCTTTCTTTTCTCGGTAAATGACACTGTAAACCGTAGGTACTTTCCGTTATAAGAATATCTAAAATCGGAGGACTTTCAGCGGTTTTCAAATGTCTATCTTCCTCTCTTGAGAAGTCTCCCGTATACAGCAGTTTTTTGTTATAATGTGTCACTTGAAACATTGCAGCTCCTAATACATGTCCTGCATTTAATGCCTTGATTTTCAAGTTCTCGATAGTTACTTCTTGGTGAAAATCGATACATTCAATTCGATCATAACAGTTTAATAAATCTTGTTCTGTATAAAAATCTTCGGAGGATGAAGCATTAACGATTCGAATATAGTCATTTAATAAAAATTTTAGAATAGCTTTAGTTGGCTGTGTCATAAAAACACGTCCTTGAAAGTTGGTCTTCTCAGTTAAATAGGGCAATGCCCCTGCATGATCTAAATGAAAGTGTGTTATAAAAATAGCTTTTACTTTTGTTAAATCAATTATGTCTAGATATGGTAATGATTCTATTCCGGTGTAAGCTGGGTGTGTTCCGCAATCAAATAAAATTGGTGTTTGATCAAACTCACATAGAATACAAGAACGGCCGACTTCTGAGCCAGAACCAAGCGGGGTTACTTTGATCGTTGATTTATTCATGGCCTAAAAAGACTTAATTGAATATCTGATATGAAATGAAAATTTTTGATGTAAAAGAAATATAGATTTTATATAAAACTGAACAGCTGACAAAATATATCTCATGTCTCTAAAGAACAATGAAGATGATATTCCGGTTAGCAATAACTCGGATATAGAAATATCAAATATTGTAGAAACTGAATTTTCTAGACTCACAGCTTCAGAGCAAGACGATATTAAAAAAATTGTTTGCCAGACTTTCAGCGAAAACCTATCGCTTTCTGATTGCTTCTTCTCTTTAAATGAGAGATTGGATTATATTTTAGGAATGGATACTATGAAGTTTGTAAAAAAAATAGTCAAGTATTATAAGCCGAATAAGCAGTCATATAAAAAAAGGGCGAAAAATAACGCCGAGGTAATCATAAAGGCGCCAGTCGATTTGCCTCCGAGAGGAAGGGAAGTTATATTTAATGAAATACCTGAGTCGATTGATGAAGATAAGTTAAGAGAATTTTGCAGTCAGTTTGGAGAAATTGAATTGATAAAACGTCTCAACAACATTAAATATCTTATAAGGTTTAAATACAAAAGCTCTGCTGAGGCTGCGGTCGATTATCGCGGACCAATTCAAGGGAAGTTTTTAAAAAAATATTTGAATAACTTCACTGACGTGTCTCACACAGCTGGTGCGGGAAAAGAAAATGCAAAGGGACTAAATCAAACAAAAACTCTTAATTCTGAAGCAAATTTTTTTGAAAATATTTTGAAATATTTGCGGCAACAGGATGTAATTGTGGATACTTTGTATATTAAAGGAGAAATCGAAATTGCAAATGAACTCAATGAAACAAAGAATGAAATAAAAAGACTTGTTTTGAGAAGAAGCAAGAACTAAAATTCCGAGTTTTATTGTGTTAATGAACAGAATTGTAGTTTTTTATATCTCATTTTTTTAATATTTTTCGCTTTTTTATTTATACATTAGCTTTTCTAAAACGTATTTTTGAAATATTTAAACTGATCTAAAAACAGCTTCTTGTCTGATAGAATATATACATAAATTGAAAGTTTTATAATAAAACTTTGATTTTTATACGTTTTTTAGGCCAAAATGTTTTGTACTTTATTATCGAGAACAAAGTTTTTACAAACATATTTTTACAACACTCAGTCTGTTTTTTTAATTTTAGCAAACTAAATCGATTTTTATCAGCTTGATTGATTATTCAAAAAAAATTTTAAGTTTTGCATAATCACGCTAAATTTTTGCAAACAAGTCAGTTTTACATATTCGTGCTGTTTTTACATAATCTAACATATTTCTGCTAATCAAAACTGTCTCTACTGAATTCAAACTAAGTAATATAAGTCAAACAAATAGAGACGAGTTGTAATAGTTTCACGTTTGTTATTTCTATTGTATATTAAATCACATAAGAAAAAAACGTATAAAAAAAGTTATAGTTGTTGTTTGATGATAAGTATTTTTACAATAGCCATGTTTATTGTCATTATGAAAACTTTAAACATTAACCCACGAGTTGAATTATTTCCCTAAACAATTTTTTTCGAAACACAAAAAATTAAGCTCACATATCTATCTTTTTTGCCATATTTTGTCATATTAAAAAAATTTTTAATTTTATTTTTTTAGTTGCTTAAAAAACAACAAAAAGTTTTTAAATATCAAACTTGAAGCTTTAAGTTTTTTTATAAAAAATAATTTTAAAGAACAGTTTCAAAAAAGAAAATTTTTCTAAAAAACGATTTTTATTAGTTAAATTAGTGGGACATATATAGCAACCAAGAAAAGTTGTATATTTAAACCTTACTGATGTTTCTCATTATATTATATACTATAAAAACACGGTGCTCAAAATTATTGTTAATTTATTTTTATGTCTCTTTTACTAATAAGTTTAACTTTGATCACTGTATTTATCATAGACAAACATAAGCAGCAAAAACAAAAAAATTTTTTTTATTTTTATGACTTTTAAAGGTTTTTAAGAAAAATTTAAAAACATTTAAGAATTTTTAAAAAAATACTCCTTAAATTTTTTATAAGTTTTTTAAAAAGGAAAAAAATTCTTTAATTTTAAAAATCAGAAACGGCTTTAAAACTTAGCTTATTTAAAAAAAAAGACGAGATAATTTTTTTGTCTTCTGTCCTGGTTGGTTATTTAAAAAAACCGTCTTTATTGATAGTTTAAGAGATCACTGGGACTCTTATTTCACTCTGTTTTGTTTATTATCGTTACTTTATTAAAATATTATTAGATTAACAAAGCTATATTTTGGAATAATATGCTTTATATTATAGTTTATTGTATTTAGTTATGTTTAGTAGAACAATTTATATTATTCAATGAAATATTTTGTTTTTTGCAAAACCCCGTGTTATAAGGATTTTAATAGTATAAGAATTCGCATCTTAAAACTTAAAAAATTAACTATTGATTGATAAAAGATTTGTGTATGAAAAAACAGTTGTTAATTTAAACTTTTATTCATAAAAAACAGTTTTTGTTAAAAAACGTTTTTTTTATTATTTTATCGACAATTACAAAAAAGTTTTTTTGGAAATATAACCTTGTGCAAATTTTTATGAATCTATAATTAAAAATTCAAAAACAAACAACTTTAATTAATTGGTTTTTCAATCTCTTGAATTGAAAAAAAAGAAAAATATGCTATTTTATTAAAAAAAACATTTATGCGCTTAAATTGAAAATAAGGCATTTTGATTACTCTAATCATGCGCATAGTTAATTCTTTAAAAAGTGAGTTTTTTCTATTGTTAAATCAGGAAGTTTGTATAAAAATGTTCAATCAAAAAACAAAGAATTTTAGTTTATATTTATATCAGAGTGAATAAAAATCGTTATAAATGAAACAGTTTATTATAATAAAACAATAAAAAAACTCTTTAAAATAAAGAAACTAAAGCTGTGTTAAGTTAGCCCTTTCATACTTAAAATTAGCTTGATTTATGTAAAGATAGAACAATTGTGTAAAGAACGAATGATAAAAATAAAATAGCTTAATAAATGTAAAAAAAACTTGATAAAAACAGAGCTCACTTATGTTATCAGTTACTTTCTTGAAAGCGAGCAGTACAAATACACAAATATAAAAATGTAGATAAAACACCTTTGTTTACTTAGCTAAAACTACGCAAAATTTTAAGTGTTGAAATACGAGTTTTTCTATAAAGTATTTAACTATGTGGTTTTCTATAAAATAGTTTATGTAATAACATAATATGTTTTATATAATCCCACCAGATCACAGTTTTAACTGAGTTTTGAATCACGTGAAGAATATATTTTTCGTGTGTTTCCTTTAAGAAGTTAAAAACATACAGGGTAGTTTTTTAACCTATGGTGTATTTGATAAGGTGTTACATTGACACACAATATACCCAGTGTTAAAAAATGAAAAAAAAGTTTTACAAACATAAACGGCTCGCTGTTTATTTTTAATACACAACTCAGATATACAGTGGAACATTTAATTTATAAGATATTTGTCTTTAACTGACAGTTATATAAACTATATATGTTGCATAAGATAATAACACCAAAAAAAAAAGAAGAGTCTCTTCTGCGCATTAATGTAAATTCTTTAATGATTAAAAGGCATCAACAATATCACCCAAAATCAAAAAGCCAATCTCGTTCAATTATGACTAAATCCTCTTTGTAATCACATTTTTATTTACGTTTAGCTATCTCTTTATCAAATACAGCGTTTTATATATATTGATTTTATGAATTTTTTTATAACTTTCTTCTCTAAAAATATCCAATGTTTGCTTTTTTTAAAAAACAAAATACATTTTAATAATTCAGAGTATATATAAATAAAACTCAGAGCAGAGAAATCACCGAACTCTTAATTTATTTGTTGAAGTTCTATATAAAACTGGTATTTTTCATGTGTTTTTAAACTCAAATATTTTATGATATATAGACGAAACATGTTTTTTTAGACTATGTTCAAAAGCGGGCAAAATTTTTGTTCTGATGCTATTTTGAGAGAAATTTTTGACTTGATATCAAAATAGTTGAAGAAAATTTTTGACTTGATACAAAAAGAGTAACAGTTTTAAAACAACGATCAGAAAAACATTACTGTTTTTACTGGTTAAACAGTTCGTTTATTAATTTATCAGTTTATTTGTTTTGATTGTTAGTAGGCTGGTTGGTTAGTTAGTTCGTTCGAACAAAAACACTACTTCTATAAGTTCGTCGGTCACTAGAAGAAAATTTTGACAAAAATATCAAACGAAGAGAAAATTCTAGACTTGATTTCCTTTCTCTAAAATTTAAATATAAGTATATATATGTGGCAGTAAAATACGGGTATCGGTAAAATACGGGTATCGGTAAAATCCGGGATAAGATTTCTATTTAAAAATATAGAGATTTATTAAAATCATTAAGTAAGCCTAGCGGTAAAATCCAGGATAGGATTTTTAAATAGAAAAATAAAATAAATCTATTAGCAATATCTATCCTCGATTTTTACAAGAATTTCCGGTAAAATCGGGGATAGTGCTTTTTACTATAATTATTTTATTTTTCTATTTAAAAATCCTATCCTGGATTTTACCGCTAGGCTTACTTAATGATTTTAATAAAACTCTATATTTTTAAATAGAAATCTTATCCCGGATTTTACCGCCACATATATAGATGTAGTTAGACAATCAGTGGTAAATATAAACGTCAAAAGCATAAGACGAAAAACACCAAAGAACGTTATCTGTAAATTAGCCCAAGAGAAGGTTTACAGTAACTCGTCAAGAACTAAGATTGTAAATATTTCTGTAAATTTGTAAAAAACACGAAATAGTAGTAAAAAACAATAAACTTTAGTTTGACCATTCACGTATACTATAACCATAAGAAACACACTCTGACTATTATATCAATAGTATACTTCTACAGACCCAAGTAATACTGGAGTAGCAGCCGATGGCCGTGTCAAATCGGACTTGCTCATGCGTTTGTTTTAATCAATCGAGACAGAGAATAAAGTCGAAATACTCAGAACAGATAATCATGAAAAAGAAACAACGAAGATAAAGAAATATATCATTTTAAGCTCAACAAAAAGAATAACAACAGCATGGGAATGAAGCTGCAGTAATTATAGTTTCATAAAAAAACCGAAAGCTTGTCAGACTACGCTATATGGAAAATGGCGAAGATCAACGCACTCGTGAATAAAGATGAAAATAGAATATATAAAAGAGAAAAGCAGCGAGATATCTCAATGTCTTAGGCAACCGGTAAGGACTGAAAGCTTTTTTGCGGTATGGCAACAATAATATGACTTAGACCTGGTACTTATTTTATTTTAAAAAAATAAAAAGAAAATTTTAAAAAAAACTAAAGTTTTTTTGATCGACGGTATATTTTTGTTGCGCCGGATGGCTTTCTTTAGATGTTAACGATTCATGCGTTTATATTTGACAAAACTGCCTCTTACATAAGCATATTTTTAAAAAAAAACAAGAAAAAAATTTGTACATAAAACCATGTATGAAAATAAAAAACCAATCTTTTATGAATGTTGTATATAATTAATGTTCTCGAAAAAAAAGTTTGTAAATATGCTACAGTCTTTCTTTACATAAAGTCTTAAAGATACCGTTTCCACGTAACGCAGTTCATATGGCAGCGCTAGAGCATTCAAGGATCGTCACAATTTCCAAAGGCAACTTTTTTTAGAAAAGTCTTTACACACGTTGTTAAAACATCGCTTTTTTGAAAACTAAAGTCTTCATTTCGTCATATAAAAACATCAATAAAAACTACACTTGAACCCGCTTAGCATTTTTTATTAGTGAACTCGTCTATAAATATTCCAATACAAAAAAACTGTTGCGATGATTCAAATAATAACCAACCTGCGGAAGATCGTTTTACTGCCTGCTGACGACTAAATATACAACAGAAACTATGTTAGTAATGTAATTGCATGATGGGCATGTATATATCAACATCGGATGTAATAGAGACTCCCATGTTGATAACACTGAAAAAGTTATTCTGTAACAATATCATAGTCACTCAAGGAAAAAACATCAAAATTAATCAACTAATTCAAAATACGAAGAAGAGTAACCGAAACTGAGATTCTAACAACTAGAATGCAAAAAATAAACGAGGTTCGGTTCAATCAATTCTGCGAGTAACAGCATTGAAAGATAAAATAAGAAAGGATCGGAATAAGAAAGGATCGGAATAAGAAAGCTGAGTTTATAATAGACGCTTTATATAATAAAATACAGGCACTAAAACCGACGCTTGAGTATATCTCATTTGAGGCATGATAACGAAAGTTCCGATCTGAGACGCTTTCTTATTTTTTCTTCAAATTAAAAATTAAAATCAATACAACGCTTCAAAAGCACTACTAAACAACGGCATTTTTTTATTTCCTTCATTCGTTTAAACAACCTGTGTTCATTAAATCAATACTCTTCTGTAAAGCTTTTTTTATAAAATATATTTTAATGATGAATAAAAACGAAAAAAGCTATACAAGAGCTTTTATCTTGTCTAGAGAACGCACTAGTTTAAATCTGTTACTAATAATAACAGGCTTCGAGACGACACTTCATAATACAGTTGCGGCTTGTTCCCAAGTGCAACAAAAAACGATTATTATTTTAACTCTTGTCAAATAATATTACGAAAGATACAAACATACAATGCACTAAAAAAATATAAAAATTAGCGGCTTCTATAAGACAGATTTTTTATATGGCCTGTCTTTCAGTAAATGATATCTTCCAACTATATCTATCTATTAAACAAAGAACAGTATAGTTGCGGATAACAAATATATGCGACTTTTTTGACTACTTTGAAAGAACATATGTGTAAAAGAACAATAAAAGAACAACAATAAAGCAGAATATAAACAGCTTTACATTTTAAAATTTCGAAACATTAATAAAAACGTCAACGAGGCACCGTCGCACTATAAACTTTAATGAAGTGTAGGACAGAGCAAAAAAACAAAACAAACACACATCTACCAAATAAAGCCTTTTGTATAAATAAGATGCTCGTATAAGCAAAAATAAATAAGAGATTCTTCGTTTCAAAACTTGGAACTTTCTCTTTATCAAATTTGTTATCAAAAAGATGATAAAACATGTCTTGTTATTAAAAACCACGTTTTTTTGACGTTAAACAAGTTTTTATGTGTAATGGTAGAAATCTATGATTAAAAAAAGGAAGTAAACTATTTTAAAGAAAATTTTTGTTTGTTTTATAACTATTATAGGCGTGTTTACGATTAAAAGAAACTAGGTACTTCACGACAACCCGAAATAACATTAAACGAAACCTTGACAACAGTTTTTTGAAAACTGGAGACGTCATTTCGACATATAAAATCATCACTTTTGAGCTGTTTAACTTAAACGTTGATAATTCAAATTATCAAACAATCTTTTAAAAGAAAATACTTTAGAATATTAAAAACAATAAAGAAGAAAATAAAGGTGGAAAAAACGACATCTGTTTATGAGACGTTAATCATACAAGTCTACACTCTATCATTTGACCAAATAATCGTGTTGAAGCCTGAAACCGTGAGTTAAAGTTTAAAATAAACATGCCGCAACTAAACAAAATATTTTGAAATCTGACAGCGGAAAAGAAAATTAACATATTAAATTATATAAACAAAAACCTAGTTTTTGATATCGGAAAACCAGATTCCATAAAATAAGAGAATTTACGAGATGTTAAAAATAAATACCTTATACACAAA
>SBJP01000115.1:0-27173 GCA_014805705.1 Cucumispora dikerogammari | reverse complement strand
GGGGGGGGGGGGGGGGGGGGGGGGGGGGGGGGGGGGGGGGTGGGGGGGGAGATAGTTGTGTCTAGTTTTTAAAATATACACTAATCTCACGTAGTCAGGTTCACATAATGTCTGTTTCGCGCGTAAAAAATACTGTTTAGTTTTTAAAAAGAAACTTTTTTTTGTCATAAAATTCAGTTCGTTAGCTGTTTTTGAGTTTTTTTTGTTAGTTTTCGCTTTTTTCTTGTTGTTCTAGGGCACCTAGGATAATTATTTGAGATCAAATATTAACATTTTTGAGATAAAAGGTTTTTTTTATTATTTACTCCGAAGTTTAAAAATGAAATATTTTCTCGTTCTTTGATTCGGTTTATCAATAAAGCAACAAAACAAATATATTTCTATGATAAAATTAACGATATTTTGCGTAGTATGTGTTTCTACGGCTTGAAAAATGCCTAAATAAACAGAAAAAGATATAGTAATATATATATTTACCCGAAACAAAATATGAAATAAAATTGCTCAAATCCAACATATAACTCTCGTTTGCATTATCAGTACAACAAACAATTTCGTAACAAACCATATTTAAATTCTCTCGTTTCTAACCGAAATTTTTTCGCAAAATGAAAAAAAGCACGAAAAAAGCAATTCAGCGTCTTTAAGGCAAAAAATAAATTTGTTTTTTAATACACTCTTTTTTTTAAACAAAGTTTTTTCATTTTTTCATGTTTTTCTATGAATCAAAAGTCAATAAAAATAAAAAACTATTCAACAAAAAACAATTATAATTTTTAAAGAACAATTACATGGAAAAACTAACCTAAAATAAAAATAAATTAATCTCTATCTAAAAAATTTTACAAATTATAAAACCAATGAACACACATAAAAACAACACTTTAAAGACTTGTGCGAGCGAATCTAACTTTATCGTGCGATGAACGAAATAAATATACGCGTGTTTTTTATTTTAGACTCAACTGATATATTCCCTGCCCCCCCCCCCCTTAAGCAAGCTTTTTTCTATGTTGGTAATCGTTAAATCTACGTTCCCCTGTACACTCTTTTATTGTCCTGAGCATTAATTCAGAGTCTATTTGCGATGAAGCATTTGTTTAACAAATATTGTATACGATAGCGATAACTAATAAACTGTTTGAAATATTAACTTTTTTTTGAATCGACAAAAAGACCATCTAAGGCTGTTTTCTTAAATGTAGTCTAGTAATTATTTTGTTTTAAAAAAGCAACCCTCTTCATAACTCCAAATCAATTTTTTTAGAAACACACACCAATCTATTTCAATTAAATAAGAGCGAAAATACTTACTGCAAAATAAAAATAATAAGCAATCTTATTAAGCTGCGACGTTTCATATTTGCGTTTGAAAAACGTTTCAAAACTAACCGTGCTTTCATTCTACTGTAAATACTTTGTATTCTAAAAAGTCATTAAGTCTCTTGATGTATTTTAAAAAATACTTTGCGTTTGAAATTGCTCTATGTGTTTTCTATTTATACCCCTTTTGTCGAGCACAGCTTTTATTATAATAAAATTATTCAAAACATAATGTATGTGAATTTATATGTCTTTATCCGGTGTTTTATGTGTTTTAGTTATACAGGTTGTATTTTAATCACTGTATTATGTTTTTTTATGTCTATAATATATACATAACGGGCTTTTAAATATCGTTTTATAAAATGCCAATGCAGTTTTTTAACTTTATTCTTGTGTATTTACTTTGGTGTCTGTAAATGTTCATTTTTTTTGTATTTTTCATATACAAGAATTCTGAATATATGTCAGACTATTTACTAAATAAAAAAATCTCTGCGGATTAGCATTAGGAATATAAATAACAAAGAGTTATTCTTTAGGCACTGTTTGTCGAAATATAAAATTGCTTTATTTAAAAAAGTTTCTTTACATGAGTGATGTCTTAAAAAAACATTTCGATATTCAAAGCATTTACGTCTCTGCTTCATTTAAATCACGACTCTAATCATAATATCTCTTCAATTGATTCAAATCGTATAAAAGCCAAAGAAAAGATAACAACATATAGTTTATTTAAAACGTTTACAGTGTAAAATAAGAAGATTCATAATACGTTTCAGTCGTATATTACATCCGTGTGGCTTGTTAATAAATATCGGTAATTTTATACAGATAAGAAAAAGAAATTTGTTCAGGTTTAGTTCGTAGATTCATTATATCGTATAACTGATATACTATAAAAGATTAACTTTGAAAAAAAACAATAAACACAAAATACAAATTCATAAATAGATGAAAAAACAATGATCTTTTTGAAAAGTGATATCAATACAAAAAACGTTTTAAATTATATAGTTTTGTTTATAAGGAAATGCTTCATATTTCACAAATAAAAACAATTGTTTTTTTAACTTAACAAAAAGTTTACAGCTTTTGATAAATTAAGTTTATTTAAAATGGAAAATAACCTCATTATAAGATTTCCGATAACTCAGGCGCCACATAAAACTTAAGATGTGAGAAAACTTGGATTTAAAAACTAGAACCTTATACGTCTCTTAACTTATATTTGTAAATATTTTTCATGTCTGGTTTAATATAAGGGCTAAAGTTTTCGTAATCTTACGACTAAATTGAAACACGTTCAAACATATTGAAAACTTTTGTTTATTAAACCATTGGTGTTGAATAGAGTAGCTTTAAAACAAAAAAAACCGCTCTTTTGAAAATATGATGCAGTTAAACAAAAAGAGTTTCATATATCGAAAAATTATGTTTCTCTTTTACATGAAAACAACGCATTTATTACAGAAAATTTTTTAAAAAATAAAAACTGTTTTTTTTTGCTATAAACTCTATTCCTCTTTTTTTAACTTTACACATGTTTTATTTAAAAAAAAACATTATTTTATATCTTAGAAGAATGATTTTTTAACAGATAAGCCGAAGACACAATAAGACTATATCATATGAAACGTAGATATATAGAACATTTCAGTGTTTGCTGAGTTTGTGATTGATTAAAATGCTTTTTTCAATTATCAGTATCAGCGATTTTTAAATAAAGTAAATACTCGTGAAGTTAAAATCTTTCATTTGGGTATGTTTTTTAAAAAAATATCCAATTATAAGATATTAGTGAAACTGGGGCTATTTTTATCTGGCCCAAATTTTTCTATGTGGTGAAGGCAGATCCGAGTAAAATATTAAAACTGCTTTTTTCAGCGAATGTTTAATTGAAAAGATATGTTCGCAACGGCTAAATATCTGGTAAAAAAAATTGAATAAAAGTTATTAGTTTTCACTGCCCTTCAATATCTTAAACAAAATTTTCTCATTGGCGTTTTTTTACGTTCATTCTTTATAATTTAAACAAACTGTGTGTTGTTTAACTTTAGACGAGTGCATTTTGTTTTTAATAAGAGCTAAACAGTTTCTCTTTTTTTGACGGTAGTTAGTAAAAGAATTTTTACATGCTTTAATATCCAGCTGTCACTTAATTGACCTGGTATAATATTAAAGAACTATTCTTCTTCAAAAAGTTACAATTATAATCGATGATCTTAATTTCTCGATGTATTATCAAGTTCTTGTCTTGCGATAAATAATTATAACCTCTTTTTTTTAAGCAACAAAACGGTTATTCAAAAAAACTCTAAATAGGGTAAAATTTTTTTATTCTTTGTCCCGATGGCTGTTCTGATTTTAAAGAAATTATTGCTGACACATAAAAGTGTATTGACTGAGAAATCTGTTTAAAATATAAACAGTGGACTGAGAGGGACCTCAGTTATTGTTTTTTGAACTATTAAACAGCTTGAATCTTAAATTACAGTGAGTTTTTAGTGTGCTATGGGTTTTCAGAAAAATTTTATTTTTTAAAGACGAAAAACACTAAACTGCCGAAAAATGTTTTTTTTTTCAAAACAGTAGATGTTTTTTCAAAGTTTCTTTTAGTGATTGGTGATTTATTTAAGTCTTCAAAAAAGGCGACACGTGATGTACTTGTATAAGTTCACTGTATTTAATATTAATTGATTAATGTATATTATTTACAAACGGGGACTAACCTTGAAGTATAAAATAAACTGAAAAATAAAGCTTGTTTATATTTTTGACCTATATTTTATATTCGTTTCATATCAAGAGTTAGCTTATAAGAATTACAGCCTGAATTACAGATTTGATTCTTTTCGATCTAGTAAAAACTGTGCGCTTATATCTCACACAAATAGATTCTAAAAGACCACTGATATATGTACATCGCGATAGGCATACTTAGGGCATTCCATTCTGATTGCGAAATAAATAGTTTGCGTAAGTAATAGATGATTTTGTTAAAACAACCCATAGTGTAGTTTTTAAAAATATTGAAGCGAAACGATTTACTACATGTATTTTCATACATTTCAAGTGGATTGCTGGTTTCGTGATATGTAATATTATTTTAAGCTTGTTTTTTTTATTTTATGTGCGGCTTTAGTTTGTTTTTCTTAAAAGAGAACATACCCTAGTTCAATGTGTTTATATTTTCCGTTAGTCTATAGCAACGAAAAAAATGAACACTATAACACTATAAAGTAATTTAATAAAAAGACTACCGAAAAAACATGCATATGACTCATATTAAAACAAACTATAACGTGAATTTTCAATGTTGTTGAAAGCGCAACTTGAAATAAACAACATTCTTTTTTCTTTGTAGCGTGTCAATCTTATACTATGACATGTCGCACTTTTATTTTTTGTAAGAGACTTGGGTTTTCAATTGATAAAGCTTAGAATATTAGCACGAAACGTTTTCTAATATTATCTGTGAGACTTTTTAAAACTTTTTAATCTGCTTTAGATCGTAGTTATTATATCATAGTCAAAAAAATACTTGATCCTATTTCAATTATAATGAGTTTTCGTTGCGCTACACACCCTGGTAGTTGTTTATATGCGACGTCTCGTATACTAAAAAATTTATTGGGAAAAGTTTAATAGCTGAGTCATAAGACAACTATATAAACATATTAAAAACACTTATTCTTTCATGATTTAATCGTTATATGATAATATAAGGTAAACGAATAGCTCAAAGCTTGTGTAAATACGCTATTTATATCAAGGCTGTAATTTAATACAATTCGCTGGTTATTTTTTTTCTCGACAGGTGTGTTAATTGAAAATATTTTATCACATAGCTGCTATATGATCGTTTTAGACCCAAGAAAACGACTTATAGTGACGCCTAGAATCACGATTCGTCGTTGTTTTTAGGAAAATTGTTTTTTTTACTAGATCTTTTATTATTATTTAAATAGTCATATATTAAAAGGATAAACAATATTTTTTGTTTCCTATGTTATAAGTGAAGAATTGCCCGCCAATCGTTTAATTTCATGTTTTCGTGTAAGAATATGAACGTTTGCTTGAAATAAGAACATTCTTTTTAGATCCAAACATCTTAACGAAAAAAAACCCATGTAAATTAAGGGGTAAAAGGAATTATTAAAAAAAACAGATATATTTTTCACCCACTTACATCTTTTACTTAATATGTTTCTTTTTTTGTGAAACGTTTTGTGTAAAAAGGGACTCTCATATAACAAACTAATTAATTAATATAATTAATTAGACAATACACTATGCTCCCGCTCACAAAATATATTTAAAAATATTATAAACAGGTTTTAATGTCGTTCCCAGAAAAAAAATTTTTCTTTTCTGTAAATTGCAATTTTAATTTTTTGTATAAATAAAACAAAAAAAAATCTTACCTTTATGTTATTCAGCGTATTCTCAATTCTATCTTTAGTTACCAAACACACCTTATCAAGTAATTGTGCCGAAAATCCTTCATTAGCACAAAAGAAACAGCCTCAGCAAGAACAGCGAAATAGAAAAACGGGTAATCAGCCGCCAAATATGTCAAAAAACTTACGATATAGTTCGAAAAAAGGTGTAAGCACAAGAGACCAGCCACGGCCTGGAAGTAAAGCATCTCAATATCCGGGTGCTCAAGTTTCAAACCAACCAAACAATCAACAACAAAATGATCATCAACAACCAAATCAACAAAACTCTCAGTCAGCTTCATTAAACCAACATTATAACCAAAATCAACCGAGATTCCCTGCCCCCGTGTTTGACCCCAATACAAATTGTTCTGATGGTAGTTGCGGCAATTGTGATAATTGTCAAAAAAATGATTGTGACAATTATAACTGTCAATGCGATAAATTTGGCAACTGTAATTGCGATTTCCCGTGTAATTTTCAAAATGAGAATTGTGATCAGGGGGCTAATTGTCAATGTGGAGATTGTAGTCAGAATGGTAATTGTCTGGCTGGAAACTGTGATCAGAGAGCTAATTGTCAAGGTGGAAGCTGTCCCGATGGTATGTGTGGAGAGCCAGGCTGTGGTCAAGGTAACACATGTTCTAGCGGTAGATGTGGAGCTTCTAGTGGCTGTCAGAATGGGGACTGTGCTAATGGATGTTGTGGGCCAGTTGGTAATAGTCAAAGTGGAAATCCCGCCAATATGAGCCGAATGAGACAATGATAGTAAAAATTTTAATTTTTTAATGAATAATCTGGAACATATTATACAAAAACAATAAAATCAACCACACTGTGTAACATGATATTGTTCATTAAAATTTTTGAAATACAAACTGTTTTTTTTAGTTTTTTATATGTATAACGCAGTAAATATTCATTAAAAGAAAAAAGATAAAACAAAAAAAATTTTTGTCAAAAGATGTTATTTGAAATATCTATCGCTCTATAAAAATTTTGTTTCATTATATTGCATTTAAATTATATACGCAACAGAAATCCCGATATTATAAACAGATCTTAATAAATCACAACATCAAAACGCCTTATTTAATTGATTATTTGAAAAACATATAAATCACAGTATTTTTTTTTTAAAATTATATGCACAAAAAAAAGTTAAGCCACTGCTAAATGCACAATATTTAAAACTTCGAATGATAAAAAAAACTAGAAAAAGGGGGCACATAATATTTATTGTTTAAAATGAGCAATTGATAATTATTTGATATTTTAATTAAGATGGTAATAAATATAAAGGCTTTAAAAAAACTCAACATGTTAATGATTATCCTAACAAACTTCAACTTAACTTTAGTGCCAATATTCTGTTTTAAAAAAGCATTCAGGAATTTAGGTCGAAAAATAGAAAATGGAGCGCGTTCAATGGCTGGTAAAGATCAAAAATTTAACCCGTATAAACGAGGTTTTAAAAATTCAAAAGAACTTGGTGCCAAGATATTAGAAGATGTTTATGATTATGGTAAAACAAAGAAAAAAACTGATAAAGTGAACAGAGAATTGCAAAGAATGGCAGCAAAATCCGGTCTTGAGATTGATGATTTGGCTGTAAATAAAAACTTGTTTAAAAAAATAGGTGAAATAGATGAGCCGTCAAGCAGTAAAAACTTGTTCGGAAAACCTCCCGGTTTTGATAATTATCCCGTAAGTAAAAATCGAAACAAAAAAGCTTTTAACTTCAATGAGATCGACAATAACTCAGAGGAGGATAATGAAGATTCTTGTTCTAAGGAATTAGAAAAAATCAAGAGCCTACTATCTGTTAATAGTGTCAACGATGACAGTAATAACGACTATATTGATTATATTGATGGCGCCAGTGACATGGATGATGGACCCTTGAGTGTCGAAGGTTTACAGAAGTTTGTTTCTAGGAAAATAAATTCAAATTCTATTCAAATTTTACCACAAGATCGTATTGAAAGAAAAGAAGTTATTACAATTTCGAGACGAATTTAGCAACTATTTGAATAAAGAAATATTTCTTAACAAACGTGTTTTTTTTATCATTAAGATCAGTTACTGTATATTTTTAATCAGTTACTATATTTTTAACTAATAAATATAATCAGATGTTTCCTTTAAATAAAAACTCTTCTGTACCCGTTTGACAGCTAATGTAATTAAATAATAACAAAATACAAAATATAATAAAAAATAAGTAAAAAATTTTTTAATTCTTTCAAATAAGATTTTAAGTGACAATTCATTTTATAACTAAGTACTTCAAGTTATTATATTAATTTTATACTATTATATTTAATATAGTTTCTTACTTAAATAAATTGAGTACACTTTTTTCTCAATGCTTTATTTTTTTTATGAAACTGTATGAGACTTAATACTTATTATTTATATAAGTTTTGTTTTTTTAATTAACTTCCCTCTGTTTATTTTCACTGATTGTTATTCAATTTTTATTTTTATTATGTTACAGAATAATACTATAATATAAATAATAATATATAAAAAAAACTGCAAAAAAAAATATATTAAAAAATCAACAAAAAAAACTCCGCTTAAGACCCCATGAGAGAAATAATTCATTTACAAACTGGTCAGTGTGGTAACCAAATAGGAACACAGTTTTGGGAAACCATTACAGAAGAACATGGCATTAATTCGTCTGGTAGATACAAACACGTCCCAACTCCGGGTCTTACAGAGCTTGAAGTGAAACAAAACAAACTCGACAAAATATCTGTTTACTTTAACGAATCCTCTTCTAAACAATATGTACCTCGTGCGGTATTAGTGGATCTCGAGCCAGGAACTATGGATACTTTAAAAGCGGGTAAATTGGGTAGTTTATTCAGACCGGATAATTTTATATTTGGACAATCTGGTGCAGGAAACAATTGGGCAAAAGGGCATTATACAGAAGGAGCTGAAATAGTCAATCAGGTAATGGATTCAATTAGAAAAGAAGCTGAATCTTCGGAATGTCTGCAGGGTTTTCAAATTACACACAGTTTAGGTGGAGGAACGGGCAGTGGTCTGGGAACTCTGTTGATCCAAAGAATCAAGGAGAACTTTCCCGATAGAATGTTAAGCACATTTTCTGTGCTTCCGTCGCCAAAAGTTTCTGATACTGTTGTTGAACCTTATAATGCGACACTTAGTTTACACCATTTGGTCGAGACAACAGATGCTACATTTATAATTGATAATGAAGCTTTATATGATATTTGTTCAAACACGTTGAAATTAAGTAATCCAGAATATTCTGATTTAAATCGACTAGTAGCTTTAGTAATGAGCGGTGTAACAACTTGTTTGAGATTTCCAGGCCAATTGAATGCAGATCTTAGAAAGTTGTGTGTAAATATGGTACCTTTTCATAGATTACACTTCTTTTTAGTTGGTTTCGCGCCATTAATACCCGAGGGAACTGAGAAATATCAATCTTATTCTATAAACGAGCTTTGCACACAAATGTTCGACTCTAGGAATATGATGGCTCACACGGATTTAAATAAAGGAAAACATTTATCTGTGGCAGCAATCTTCAGAGGCCCTGTTTCAATGCAAGAAGTTGATGAACAAATGTTTAAAATGCGAAATATGAAACAGGGAGGTGGTTTTGTTGAATGGATTCCCAATAATGTAAAGACGGCTGTGTGTGCGATCAGTCCTCCAGGCTTTGATAGAACAGCAACATTTATGGCCAATTCGACTTCTATACAAGATATATTTGAAAGAATACTCAAAAAGTATTCTAGTATGTTTAGTAAAAAGGCTTTCTTGCACTGGTATACTGATGAAGGGATGGATGAGATGGAATTCCAGGAGGCTGAATCTAATGTTAGTGATTTATTGAGGGAATATTCACAATATCAAGGTGGTGAGAGTTTGGAATTTGAAGAGTGAATTATCTTTCGATTATTGTTTTTTTTTATATTTTCAATTATGATGTATGACTTTGTTTGTTGGGGATAGCGAGCGATAAGTACTTATATAGATAAATGAATGTGCATTATACTGAACTAAAAAGAATTTCTAAAAAAAAAAAATTTAATAACGAAAAGCAACTGCTTATAGAGACGGTAATAAAAAACAAAAGGTTGTTTTTTTGTAAATTTTTGTTAATAAAAATGAAAAAGAAGTAATGTCGGTCATAAAATATTCGATATATTTTGTTAAAATGTGATGTGAAAAGATATCAAAAATTTGGAATTCTTATAATTTTGTTTTGAGATTAAAACGTTTTTTATCTGAGCACCATATTATTAATGTAATTCTTACGAAACTAGTCGGTTATAAAATAATACTTGCGTGTTTAGGTTTCTGTTTTTACTTTCTTGATAAGAAAATTTCTAATTTGTTTTTTGTTTTAAGGTTGTTTTTATAAAAGTCGATAAAACTTTGCAAAAGTCAGACTACATAGTTTTATAATTTGCGTTTTTTTATAACAATTTATATTTAACATTTTGACTTCATAGTCTATAGTCTGTCAGTAGTATCTTCTGAGCAGCACATGTGGTTTTAAGAGCGTACTGTGTCTTGTAGTAAATTGTCTTTATTGCGCATTGTCGCTTCGTTGATTAAGTAATAAAAACAAATATATTCAACATATTTTTTATTTTAAAGTTTTATTTTTAGCTTTAATTTCTGAAAACCGATAAAATAATTACAAAAAAAAACAAAAAGGTTTCGAAATAAAAAGAGTTACACTGTGAAAAAAGTTTTTTAATTCAAACAAAAGAAAATAAAGTTTTTATTTACGAGTGTTTTGTATATATTTATATTTCGATCTATTAAAAAGGGTTATCTAACATCTGTTTTTAATTTTTGTTTTATGAACGCGGCTCTTTATTTTTTTTAGAAAAAACGACTTTAATTAAACAATAACTCTTAGTTTTAGATCAACAAATTGACTTTTTATCTAATAAAATAACTAACTGAACTTTTTTTGATCAATAAAAATTATCTTTTCAAGTGAACTTTAAGTTAAACGTCGATTTCCTTTTTTTTTGGATTGTATCGCTTACGCGCATCATAATTACAATAGTGAAACTGTTTATAATTTGATTGGAAAAAGTTTTTTTAATAAATTAGAAAACTAAAAATTTTTTAAAAATATTCGATTTTAGAAAAAAAACAGCGGTTTTAGACCTTAGACATATTTAAAAAAAAGTTTCAAAATTAAACTATTTTTTGTAAATTTCTTTATAGTTTACTTTAGACTCCAATAAATGTAAGGGAAAAGAGTTCACAAAAAACTTAAAAAACAGAGAAGTAAGTGCCGGTACACTGTGTCCTCCCAACCAATTATTGTCCGCGCCCAACGGCAATTATTGTCTCCCTACTAAAAAAGTTTTTTTGCCACTAAAAAAAACAGAGATTTCTTTTCGTTTTCGTTTCGTTCTTTTTAGTGGCAAATAAACTTTTTTAATGTGGGAACAATAATTGGTTGGGAGACAATAATTAATAAGGGAAGACAATAATTGGTTAGGGGAGACAATAATTAATAAGGAGAAACAATAATTAAATAGAGAAGACAATAATTAATAAGAAGAGACAATAATTGATAAGGGGGGGTGACACAAGTGAACCAGTACCGAGAAGTAAACGAAAAGTGTCGTATTATTTAAACAAAATTAAAACTTAACCCGTGTTTTTATAAAATTACATCATTTCGAGTCTGTTTTTAAACACAACAATTTTATTACAAAAAGAAGATCGAAAGCTTAAGCCTTTTACAGCAGTTAAAATACTTTTCTGGTATCCTCTCTTTATAATATTAAGAAATTGTCAGTATATTTTTAATTGAGCGACATACACTAAAATCTTAATTAATCAAAATCCACTATATTTTAATGAACAGGGGAACAGGGGCCCACTATAATTTAATTAAACGAAAAATATTTAAGTAAAAAACATAACATCAAACAGTAGTTTTTTAAAATATATCTTTAAAACAGCATAATTACACATATTAGTTTTGTTTATATACATAAAATCAAACTAAAACAAACGAACTATCGATTTTAATGAAAATAAACAATTGAAAAAAAACTAAAAGCGCCTACGTCTGTTTTTAGCGACTAAAGGGACAACAGAAATAAATTAAAGACTTTTACTTATCAATGTGTAATTAGAAACATTTTTTTTAATTAATTTAAGTCGTTTCTATTTAAATGCTTTTGCTTAATTAAATTATAATAGAGACATTCTTAATTAAGATTATAATGGGGTATGTTTAATAAGTACTCTAATTAATATACTTTTGATTTACAATACGTGTTTAAAGCACAATTAAAGACCCATTAAAGGCCAGACCAAAGGCTTATGATTATATATGTAAGTAAACACAGCCTGTGGCTTATTTTATATGACTCATTTCGTTACATTAAAGATATTTTATTTGCCTTTTTATTACTTTATTTTTAGGGTTTTCTTTTTTTAATAACACTCAAAGACTTGATCCTGATATTTTATTTTTTGTTTGAAATTCTAAAAATTTAAAGATAAAGAGTTATAAAGATGTAAAGAGAGAAAGTATAGACAACAAAGAGCACAATATCAGTATTAGTTAACGAGTTTAAAATAGCGTAATTAAGTCTCAAATAAAAAAGGCCGTAAGGAAATACGTTTGTTTTTGTGAGACCCTACCCTCGCTTATACAATTGGAACCAGGTTTATTTTTATATGTTTAGTCGATTGAGAATCAACAACGACTATTTTTTAATAATGTCGGTTATTTAATCATAGACGCGTCGTCGGGTTTTGTGCAGAAAAAAAAACGTAGTTTCTTCGAAAACATTATAATTAATAAGAAATATTTGAAGCTGTTTGCTCTTATACACGTTTCCAACTACTAAAAGTTAATTTGGAAGTTTAAATAAAAGGTTTTTTAAATAAATGTTTTTAGCTAATACTGCCGAAAAAAATATATAGTAAACGTTTTTATTCAGTGTTGGGGCTAGATCATAAAAATAGTTAAACGTATTTTGTGTTCTTATACGACAATTCTTTAATTAAAAGCCTATATTTGTCCGCTTTGTTCAACTTTCAGGCCTTAGTGACACAAGTAGTTATGCTTATGTTGAATAAATAACGAAAATTGAATCGACATATTTAAAACTTTAATGTATACTTCATTAATCTTTGCTATATTTGCTTAAAAAAATACATTACCAAATATACAACTTGTAAGAGAAAACTTATATTTGTGCAGAAAATAGAAATATTTTTTTTTGTAATTTTTTGCGCGAGACGACAATTTTTTTGTCGAGAATCAAGACTCGCCTATATAAAAGGCTCCCTTCAACTAACGATCATTTGTTATAATGAGAGTAGATTTAATTGCGTGTGTATGAGCATTGGAAACTTTCTAAGAGTTATTTTTTAATTAATTATTGATTTATATTTCTAGAGACCAGCTTAAAAAAAGTGTTTTAGTATACACTCTTTTTAGAACATACATATGTTCTTGTCGAGTATAAAAATGAGTCCAACGACTCATAACCAAGCACAAATAACCCAAAAGTAAAAGTTTTAAAAATTTTACAAAAGTCAAACATCATCAGAAACACACAACATTTAGACGTAGATACAGGTTTTTTTTACTTTTATTAATTACTTTTTCAAATTAAGTGTTTTCTACAAATAAGACAGAAGCTATTGTTAAATCGGGATACTTTAGACAGCTGGCCATACAATAACAACAAAGAACAGTCCCACAAAGATGTAAATAAAAACCCGAGGCCGCCTTATTACTATATAAGAGTAGGATAACAAATCTCAAAACTTATACTTAATTAATTTTTGTAATTTCGTAAAACATTTACAGCAACTCAATGCTAAAGACGCCGTGTTTTTATTGTTGATAAAACAAATGTTTGTTTTAACAAATAAAACCTGATTATAACTTATACGAAAAATATTTTGTCTTTAATGTTTATTGTTTATTCTGACAGATGTATTTTGTGGAGGTATATCCGCATTTCTTAAATAACTCGCCTTTTTTTTAATAATATTTGGTTTTTACATTGAACGTTGTGCTGTGCTGTTATGATCTCATTTTTTTTATTTATTTTTGCTAGTCCTTTTTTTACTTTGATAAAGCAATGTTTGTTAGAAAATGTACTCAGTGGATAGTAATTTTGTTTTTGGATTGATAGATTTAGTCCCCGGATGTTTGCTAATAGTGATGTATAAAGTTATTAATATTTATATGAATTTTATATGTTAAATATTTTGATCTTTTTTAATTAAAATATTTTCTTTAAAATATTAGAATATATTATTTTCTAAAACAACAATCCCCTTTCTAGATGTAAAGTCTTTTTGTTTTTTTGTCTTTTTTTTTGAGAAAAAAAATATGTAATTCATTGCGAATTCGCCTAAGAGCAAAAGCATTTTGTATTTTATAATGTTTGGGGTACTTCTAAAGTTAACTAAAAAAAATTATTTAAGCAATTTATATAAAAAAATATACATACAAATGTTAGACACTCGATACAAAAAATTTTAGATTATACTTTTTTTTTCTATATCATGAAAAAACAAGTAAAACAGTTTTCCTTCACTCGTCCTACACACTAAAAATCTCATAAAAAAGAATTGGCCTAAACGATATTATATTCCTTCTCTTTAGACTTAAAAAAAACAAACATCGAAAAAACTTTAATAAACAATCATAAAACTAAAAAAAAAGACTGTTTTTTTTTAAAACTCGTTTTCAATAGCCGTTTACATTTCATTTTTAAAAGAAATCTTAACTGAATATTCTTTGTGTAATCTATTTTTTGTCTGTTTTTGAGCATATACTTAAGTATCGATACTTTTGGTGTGGATTATTGGGCTTTTGTGCATATAAAGGTCTTATTCATGTACACGTTAAAATAACTAAAAAAACTTTGTAATCACGTTTTATTATATATACTCGATATAATTATACTTTAATGTGTTTTAACAACATTAAAAAGCATACATAGAGTAAATTCGTGTAGTGTTTATTCCCGGCCCAGAAAACAATATTCACACTAGTGTTACCCCACACACCAATTTGTTGCAGTCAAGCAATTTTACGATAGTTGTTAGTGCTTATTACATTAAATTCAGACCACAGATATAGCACACAAACTGAATTGTTTAGTTTTAGTTTTTTTTTTGTTTTAAAAAAAACTCAGGAAAAAAAAGCATTTCGATCAAAAACGAGCTATAGTCATGTTTTAATATCTTTACGAAAATATCTCTAAACTACAGATAAAATATTATCAGCTTATATTTCATGAACACATAAAAAATTATAAAAACAAAGTTTTTTACATTTCAATTACTTTTTTTATACTTACAACATACAAAAAACATCAACGCCTCTAAATAACAAAGTTGGTTTTTTAAAAGCATTATCTGTTTTCAAAGTTTGATAAACAGTTTTTAAGAAAAAATTTCGTTTTAACAAAAAAACAATGCACCAACGAAATCGCAAAGTTTATTTACTATTCATACACACATAGCGTATTTTTTTTTAATCGAAAAAGAGATAAGGGTTTTTATTCAAATGTATCCAAAAGTTTTTTCTTATCAGGCTCTACTGTCTATATAATAGCGTTCACACGTATCTTTAACTTCGTTTCCTTACTTTTTAATTAACACTTTTTTTATTTCTTTGTTTTTCACTACTGTTTAAAAAATTAAACATTTGTTTTAGTAACTATATTCATCAAACTAAACCTTTATAGTTGTTTATAGACTCTATCCGTCTTTAATTACATTTAAGAACAAGAGGAATGTGTATAAGTGTAGACCAAATGCTTTGTCTATTATAAACGCATGTTTTTATTAAACATTGTTTTTTTATTTTATATTTGTGATTAAGAGAGTCTAGCGTTGAAATAGTATAATTTATACTCAACCTTAGATACAAGATACCAAATATAACATTACTTTATTATATAAATTTTTAATGTCGTATTTTTCATAAAACAAAACCTTGAATCAATCATATATAGAAAAACATGCCTAACCTTAAAATTTAATTATGAAACATTATTACGTGAGAATCTTAGTCAAAGTTATAATAGAAAAGTTTTTTATTTAATAAAAACAGACGATATTATTATTTCCGCGCACTTAAGTACTAAAAACTTTTCTCAAACTATCAAATTATAAAGTTGTTTATGAGGTATATTTAATTATTTCTATCAATAATACAAAACATAATTAAGAGAGTCAGACATTCTATATTTACATTAAATGAAAAAACGGGTTTTTTTGTATTTCGTTATATATTTCTCGTTTAGTTCATATCAATAAACTGTTTTTCATTTTTTAATATGTAATAGATTTGATTAAGATTTACGAGTTTATAAAGAAATGGTGTTTTTCGATTTCGAAGTTATCTAAGTAAAAAAAAACATTTTAGGGAAAAGAACTTTTTTTATTACAACTTTTATACACACAAAACTACAGAATTAAACTTGAAAAGACCATTAAGAGATCTAGTTTTATATAAGCAACAAGGAAATAGATTTTATATCAAAGAACTCGTATTAAAATAATAAACGCGGTTTCTACACCTTCTATTTGTTAACAAAATTAATGAGCAATGAGTCAAAATATTGTCTCCAATTATACAAACTAAAAATTTTATCTCACTGGCTTCTATTATAAAATGTTTTTCATTTTTTTAAAGCAGGGAAAAAAAACAAGAAACTTCGTATTTAAACAAAACCCACAAATAAACAACCAAAGTATAAAGAAAATAACAAAAAAGTTTTATTATAAATGTTATTGTTGATAAGATATTTATTTATTAAAAAAAAAGCGTTAAAACAAATAAGAAGCTCAAAACCATAATTTGTGACATAGAAAACATTTTTAGTTTGACTAAAATAAAACAAGTAAATTGTCTTTTATATTTTTGAAATATAAAGTTTTTTCTTACAAAAATTAAGCGCTTCATTAATAAAAAAAAGTTTTTAGAATAAGTTAGTATATATATAATCGAAAACAGAATTTTATAAAAACATTAATAATATGATGTTGTTAGGTTTTTGAATTATTTGTTAAATAAAAAAAGATTTTTTTTGTTTTTTTAGTGTGTGATGTGAGTAAGCACAAAACCCATATGTTCACTATAATACAAAACCTAAACATTGTTACCTTCACCATTCAACCTAATATGAGTATAACGTAGATATATGTAGCGTTAAAATACGCGTTCGTTAAAATAGGTCTTATATTGTTTGTATATAAAACTTAAAACGAACATATAATATAGTGTTTACTATAGCGGTAAAAATTAAAATAAGTATCATATTGCGTTCTATACAATTAATTCGGGACTTATTTTAATGTTTTCCTTTGATCAAGTATTTAATTAAAACCTTAAAGAAGACGTTTTTTTTGATATATAAATAATATAGGTTCTATTTTAGAAGCCATTATTTTGAAACAACAAAAAAAACCCAAACAAACAAGTTTTTCATTGTTTTTATATGTGAGTGATATACGAAATCTAATGTTGATTTGCGAATGTTTTTTTTGTGGAATTAATATTATTAAAACTTACTATAAATTTCATTTTATCACTTAAAAGTTATTTTATATATTGAAGATTATATTAATTTGTCATAAAAGAATCATCTTTCATTAATTTCAGAAAAAAAGCTAAAAAAAACATTTAAAAAAAAAAACCCTTTAAAATATCGGAAGTCAAAATATCATCCGATATTCTAAACCCGATAAGCTAAAAACATCACTATCAAAACAATGAAAACTTTGAGAGCTTAAAAACATGTAAGTATATAATGTAAGATAAATAACAAAAACAATAGTTTGAAAGTGTTTCAAACAAAACGCCCCGTCAATTTTTAAAAGTTTTTCGTCAAAGAGATAAATCGAATAAAATAATTTCAAATAGAAACTTAAAAATTGTAGTTTCAAAAGTTGCGTAAAACCAAAAAGCTGAGAAAACCTGTAGAGTCTATAAATAAGAGAGTTTCAAAAAAGAATAAATATTAAGATTATAGAGCATGTTTTTAACGTTAGCTTTTCTCAAAAGTTATAAAAATTTGTGAAATATAAAATTATATTAAAAAGACAAATCAGGATAAAAGTATATGAAATATTTGGTTTAAAGTAAAACTTTATTTTTTTATGTCCGTGTTTATTTAATTGCAAACAGTTATTTTTATTTTTTTTCTTTAAGATATCAAGTTTCGCAGTATATTATTAAGATCATCTTAGTATTTCATCGTAAGATCTCGATTATACTTTAGTAGAGTTATTAATTAAGTTTTAAAGTGTTTTCGTTTATAAACATTAGAAGGTTTTAGATAAGAAAAGCTCTTAAACAAACGAAAAGCTTATATCAACATACAGTCACTGAATACCTGTAAATAAAGCAAATTTTTTATGTTTTATCATAGAGAAATTATAACATATCGGTTTATAGATACTATGTTAATGTTAGAGTATTATTAATAGTTTCTAAACGCTTTGACGTAAAAAGATTTGGATATTAAAAAAATAATTTATCCTTATAAGAATGGTAAAAAAACAATTTTTCCTTATAAGAAGGTTAAAAAAATAATTTTTCCTTATAAGAAGGTTAAAAAAAGATTTAAGAAAGATTGGTGTTAAAGAGAAAAGCTGAGTCTAAAATAAAGTTCGTTTTTTATTTTTCTTTCGCTATTGTATATTTTCCAACTGTGTTCCTTTCTTTCAGATTGAATTTATTTATCAAGATCAATTTGTTTTTAGTCTAGAACAATATTTATAAATTTTGCTATACTCGAATGTGTAATTGTCACTGCAGTGTTAAATTCACTGGTTCCGGTTCTCTGCTCTGTTGCTTGTTGTCGATATCTTTAGTAGTTGTCTTTCATATACAGAACAGATTATTTTATTGAGCACCGATTCATTAATAGTTTGTCATTTGATTATCTGAACACAACTCGTATAAACTTTTTTCATATATCTAAAAAAAACCATTTATGAGAGATTTTCTAAATTTTCAATTATTTCTTTTTTTTATAGTGTATTACTGCCGTTGAATTAATTTTATGAAGCAGAAGAAACGCAACAAAAAGATTTTTGCTTATTTGTATGTGAAATGCCTTGTTTGTTTAATATTCAACATAAAGACCTATCTATCGTATCTGCTTTCATATGAACTGTCTATACTGAAAACAATGATAAAAAACGTTGATTTAAAAACTTTGTTTATAGAGTTAGAAAGACTCTTTTTGAACTCTGATATAACGTATTTGAAAAAGAACACCAGAGAAATTCAGTATTTTTTCAAATACTTGATTGTGTTCTAATTCAGTTTTTTTACTTGTAAATACATAAATTTAAAGATAACGTTTTTCGAAATATAGTGTTTGTATTAACAACACTTAGAAAAAAAAGCTCGGTGTGTATCTAAACGCCCCGTTGATAATGAAAATAATGTTTTCTTGATTTTTTTTATTTTTCTTTTGAAAAAATACAATGTATCTTTTATTATTTTGTATTTCCGAATTGTAGCTAATGAAAACTTTTTTGAATTGTTCGATTTTAAAAGGGTCATGTATATCTGTTTTATCTTTCGGATTTCAAGCTTAGATTATGTTTCTATCATGTATTTTTGTGAAGGCTATAGTGTTTATCATCGTAATAATCGTCATGTTTTCTTTATTATTATCGTTTGGTTTTGAAAAAATCGAAAGATATCATGTGTTGTCACTTTACAGTATTTACCGCACGTCTTTGTTCACTTTATATTTTTTTTATTATTCGTGTGATTATGCTCTTTTATAGTTGTTATTTTTTTCAAAAATTGTTTTTTCAATTGCTCAGCAACTTATGTCTTGACACCTAGGCACTTCATTTCTTGTTTCGTCTTTGTATTCGAGATTGAAAAAGTTTTTATTATAATAAACTGCTTATTTTTGTTTTTATTATGTTGTTTTTCGAAACAAAAGTCTATATTTTTTATTTCTCTCCCAGTTTTTTTATATTTGTTTATGTTTTTTTAAAGTTATAAAATAACTTTTCCCATATATTTGTTGCTTATTTTCTTATATTACAGACTTTTTTGATCGTTATTTGTATATATAAGTTTTTTTCCTCTTTTTGAAAAAAATAAAACAATTGGCATTTTTACGATCTTATAACTCTTACAATATTTAGGCGATTTTCTCTAAAAATGTCTTCCGAGTTTTTCACAGTAAATCGTCGTTTCAAAATAATTCGAACAATTTTATTTACGAATTTGTAGAGCTACGATACCCATTATATTTATACAAAAAAAAACATTTTGAATAAACACAAATGTTTTCAAAAAACCACCTGTTTTCTGAAAAGTACTTTTAAAAAATAACCAAAACAAAAAAATTTCACTTTCTCAGCTAGATATAAAAAACCAAAGGCAAACAAGCATTCAGTGTTGATTTCTAATAAACATTGATTTTATCGACGTTTAATGTTTTAAGTAAGTGTAGTTTATTTTTCTTTTGATAAACCATCTTTTGGTCGTTGTTGTTTTAACTTTTATTATAACCAGGGCCCGATAGTAAGTGAATTTATAATGGAAATAAAAAGAGCAAATTGATTTGTTTTCTAATCAATTTTTCTCTAATTTATAATAAACAGAAAACAAGTCGAAATATTTTCTAACTTGGTTTTTCAATCTTTTATAAAAAACTTAATATCCAACGGGGATAAACGGTTCTCAGATACTGTTATTGCTGAGCAAGAGCTTATTTGAGTTATTTCGGTCGAAGACAGTTATTTATTTTTTTTTCTAAGGAGTTCAAGAAAAAAGATTTTTGCAAATTAATTGTGTTTTTTAAAAAGTATTTAGCGAATCTATAAATAAGAAAAAGCAGAAAAATGAAAAAAAACACCACCCCGGTCTAAGTTATAACATAAAGCTTATATATTTCACTAGTTTAATTGATATAAGGGGGAGGAGTTATCATTCACGTATAAATATTTTCCCCTTAATCTTTTTTTATTTTTATCGAACTTTTAGACTATTAATTAATACACACAGTGTTTATTTTTAACATCAGTATTTAATTACATTCTAAAAACGCATTAAAAAATGGTTTTAATCAAATAAACATTGTATAAACTTTACTATCGCTTCGTTTCTCAACTTTATAAACAACATTTAAAAAAGATGGTGTTTAACTGTCGTTTATGCATGAATTAAAGATTTTTTGTCTTATGCGCCACATGTGATAATCGAGCATGTAAATTTATACTGCTTGTAGGGTTATATAAAATATAAAACATTAAATAAACGATTTACATAATATTTGTTTTTATCAGCTTCGTTAGGCTATTGGGAAATAACAAAAATTTTTCCTTTGAAAATAAAAAAAATAAAACAATTAAGGGGTTTATTACTTTTTTTACAAAAAATATTTTCTAAAATAACTAAAATAAAAAAACACAAAGCCACACTCATTTATTTTAAGATATCAAATATTTAATAAATGTGTTTATAATTTTTGACGGGTCTATAATAAAGTAGATTAAATAATAAAAAAAATATGTTTAGTATTAAGTATATTAAAAGCCGACTTTTATTTTTTAAATGGGAAAACATAAAATATAGAACTTTTTTTTGGTAAATATAAAATATAGAACTTTTTTTTTTGGTAAATATAAAAAATAGAACTTTTTTTTTCGTAAATATAAAATATGAGAAAGATTTTTAATTTTCAGTATTTGATCTAAATCTAGATATTCTTAGTCTACCTCCACTTCTCTGTTCAGCGGGAGGATTATATTATTTCTTGAAAAGCCATGTGAAGCTATATTAAGATTTCTCGGTTTAGATCAATTAATGAAAATTAAAAATCTTTTTCTATATTTTATATTTACGAAAAAAAAAGTTCAGTATTTTATATTTACCAAAAAAAAGTTCTATATTTTATATTTACCAAAAAAAAGTTCTATATTTTATATTTACCAAAAAAAAGTTCTATTTTTTATATTTACGAAAAAAAAAGTTCTATTTTTTATATTTACCAAAAAAAAGTTCTATATTTTATATTAAACGCTTTTTTTATTCTATATTTTATAATGCCCCTTTTTAAATATATAAATAAAAATATTAAAAATATATCCCATGTTCGATATGCTATCTTTTTTTTCAATAATGCATTGTGTACACACACCATATGTTTATGTTTTTATTCCAGAACATGTAGGAAAAGTAATAAGTATTACTGATATTCTGGGAGAACAGAATACTGTTTCGTTTAATACTGATTATATTTTTTATAATATTAATTTAGGCCCCATAGAGGAGAACGAGACCCCTTTGAAATTTGAAATATTTTTTGGTGAAGTTCCATATAGAATAAAGCTGATATATTTTAAAACAGTATTAATGAGATATAGAAAAGATTCTACAGGAACATATGTCTCCAGCGAGGTTGGTTCTTCTGAGGAACCAGGAGAATTTAGATTTGTAAGTCTTTACACTCGTGACAGATGGCCGGAAGACTCAAATCTCCTTGGTGGTTGTGTATGTGTGGGTCGACAGGAAGCTGAGAATACCAACTGTGATTCTTCTGATTATATATTAAAATTCAGACGCGCTTTGGGGATAGAAAAAGATGAAATAAATACTACAAAATTTGTATTAAGGGTAATTCTAACTGTTCAAGATGAACATAAACCTTCAGGCTATAGTTTGGCATTCATAACTGTTGAGACGTTACCTTTCAGTTTCTCAGAAAAAGAAAAGTCTACATCTTTATCATTAAAAGAAGAGGATAGTTTTGAATAGTCGGGTTTTATAGAATTTATATTAATAAACACGCTTTACTTATTTTTAACTAATTATTTTTCTTGATCTCTCTAGTTTTGCTGAAGTAAAAAATTATCAAATAAATCAGAGAAATTATTTTATTCCGTTATTATGTTTATTGCAACTTTCTGTTTGGATGAAGTTTTTATAACATCGTGTCGCCTTTAATAATCAATTTAAAAGAAACACTGCTCCCCAGATTTACTTGACAAACCATAGGTATAAAAAACATTATTTGAAAAAAGTTGTAAGATTTTGATCTTTAAATATGAACATATAAAAACAATTATTGTATATATTCAAAATGATATTGTTATCGTGTTTATTTATATAATAAAATGTTCGCTGGAAAGCTTTTAATTAACGTGTGTAAACTAATTTCTATTTATATGAGCTTTGTGTTTTAAAAATCATCTTTTTTTAAAATTAAATTATTGTTCAATATACTACATTGATAAACATATGATAACACATGACTACCATAGTTTTCTACATGTAAATTTCAGATCTTATATTTAATATTTATCATAATATTACCTGTTATTATGATAAATATCCGGCATAACACGACGAGTCTTGTTTAATGTATATTTTATATATGTGGCGTATTAACTCTGAAAGTTGAAGCGTACCTGTCTAGGCAGATGCTTCAATATTTGATACTGTTGTTGTGAAAATTAAAAGAATTGAAGGAGAAACGATATGATTTATTTAAAATTTAGTTATATTTATTTTATTTTTATGCTATTGATTTAACATTTATTCTTTGTCTCTTTTTGAAAAAACTATCTAATTGTGGGGAGAGTTTGATAAGTTTGTGTATTTTATATACAAAGGGTTATTTATGCTGAACTTTAATTTTTTTTGATGTATCAAAATACTCGGTACACTTTTTTACGTTTTTTCTGTTTGGACAAACTTAGCATAGTTTTTTTCGTTAGTTTTTTCTTGTGTAAAAAATATGATACGCAAAAATAACATTGTTTTTTTAAATATATATTAGCAAAAGAGTAATATAGCGCGCTATCTTTTTTTTCTAAATCAAAGCTACACTCCATTATATGAACGAAAACGCGAGTTAAAACAAAACGCGGATCTGTGACATGTTGTATTTTATGCATAAAAAAGCGTTTTTCAGTAAAAAAAATTTTATAATGATTATATAAATATGATAGATTTGAAAACGATATGTTCAGAGAAAAGTCTTTGGCGAAGGTTTGCCGATTAAATTTTTTAAAAAGAATTGATGTTCGAAAAAAATATTTTTTTTGGTGTTTGATTAGCTATAAAAAATTTGTTATGTTTTTTATCTTTAATCAAAGGCAACTCTAATCAAAAAAAAGTTATAATAAGAGCGAAGATAGATAAGGTTGTGTCTGTTTTAAAAATTATACACGACAAAATAAAAGAAAAACAAAGAATAAAAATCGATGCACGAGTTATATAGTTAAAGTACACGAGATAAAATTTACATAGCTAAAAGAAAATTTGGGCAGTGTGTCTTAAATAGTACGGTGTGAAAAGAGAGATTTATTAAGAGTACAAAGATATTCTTTGAGATTTATTAACTGAACGAAACGCTAAAAATACTGTTCAACATGTCTTTAGAAACATTAGATGACATTATCTTTTTTCCCTAATGATTTGGGGGGTTATGACTGTCTTTCCAGTGTTTTTTAAACAACACTCTATAAAACATAATAAACACATGTGAATTTAAAAAATCATAAAATTCATATCCAAAATATTGAATCGTATTAGAAACGCTTAAAAAACTATATAAACGAACATTTCGGTAATCAAAAAGTTTCTTTACGTATTTTTTTTAGTATCTGAATCTAAACGATTCGAAAGAAAAAGTTTTTTTAAAAAATATCGACTTTTTTTTGCGTTAATCGCTATTTATCGAATCGTTTTAATACATTTTTCAATTTTGATTAAAAAAAAGAGGGAAGAACTTAATCTACATTATCTTTCAGATATATTTTAAATCTAGACAATCAGCTTTTAATACTCCGATATAAAAAAGTTTTATTGGACCAGCGCCAAACATATAGTGTTATATTAAAAATATAAATTGTAGTTTTCTAAATCAAAAAAATAATCAATTTAGTTCAACAGCCCCACCAATTTCAAAAGTCAAGAAAAAGAAATAAAAACAACAAATCAAGTAGATAAACATTTAAAAGTCTCTTTAAAAAGTAAAGATTATAGTACTTTTATCTAAACAAGAAAAACAGTTTTTCGAAATCCTTCATACAAGGTCAGATTTTTCCGTGCAGCTTTTTCATCTTTTATCATAGAGTTTATACTTCGATTTTTAATAAAATTAAAAAAGAAAAGCGAAGCGAGAAAGATACGAAAGAGAAAAAAAATTATTGTAAGTTTTATTAAAAAAATAATGAAAAAAACGCTCGATTGTAAATTCGTTGAGATAAAATATTTGCTTTTTTTCACTGTTAGTTTATATTATCTCCGCTTTTTTGTTCAATTTGACTTCATAAATAATATGACTTGTATATTCAAATAATATTATGTAGAAGTCGAAAGAGAAATAGTTTATATTTCATAAAAATAATATTTATCAATAAGAGACTGAAAAACCCGTGTAAAGTAAAAAAGATTTTACTATTTGATGAACCGACAAACCTATTAAAAGCATTGTTGTTTAGATATCATTAATTGCATAACTCGATAAACAAAACTTTGAAATAGACATATGTTTCGACTCGAAAATTGAATGTCTTTATTTTACAAAGTAAACACAATTCAACAACTTACAATTAATTACTCGGTTGTAGCTTCTTAAAGAATTTAAATAAAAAAAGCAAATTAATTTTGTAAAAAATTTTTATAAAAGTTTTCTTCTTTAGAACAAATTTTTAATAAATATTTTCACGTATGTGAAGATCTTCCAAAAAAAAAAACTAGAGTCAAAAATATATTTGTTAAAAAAAAGCAATCCAATCCGAAAAGAATCTTTTAAAGAAGGAAGCTATTATTATAAAGAAAAAAAAACATCATTTATTTAAATGAACTCAGCATTTCATATTGAATATCATCGTTTAACACCAAAAAACCCTAGAAAATTACTCTATTCTTTATCGTAAAAAAAGACTTTCTTTTTATCGAAATTATGGACTGCGCTTATATGATATTTTAAACTAAAGACGTTAAGTTGTTTATTTTCTTATAACAAAATCTGTATAGTGTCAGTTTAAGCAGCAATATGTTTAGATCTAAACAAACTTAGTACAGATTGACGTTAATTATATAAAACGCCAGTTTTTGTTTTCAACTGTCATAATAATAGTGTTTATAGCACATGTTTAAATCTCATAGTATGAAAAACAATTAAGATGTTTTGCGGAAACAAATGTTTTATAATTTAATAAATTATAAAATCTTGTAAAATAAAAAAACCTAAGAAGAACAATTTGACTTTAAAAAGCTTAATCAATAAACTTTTTATGGCGCAACTATGAAAGTAAAAAGAACTAAACATCAAAACTATCATTGAAATAATTCTAATATAAACAGAAAACATTTCGTAATTGTTGAGACATTTTAATTTTTGTTTGTTTTAGAGTTCTATTTTGTTTATATTAATTTTTGGTCAAAATTATATTTGTTGATAAATAAAAAAGACTTTTTAAAAACAAGTTTAGTGTGTTCGATTTGAAGTTTTAATTAACTAAGTCGTCTTAGTCAAAAATTCGAAGAATAAGCAACGCGTTTTTAAAATTTTTCTGTAACGAGACTTCACATATAAAAATGTATATTTTGTAAAAAAGACTTACTTTTATTGAGTTGTTTCTGGTTTTTTGCTAAATGTTTTTTGAACGATGGTTTAATAGGAGAGATTTTATTTTGAAGCTCAGTTTTAAACTCAGATGTTTTGTGTTATTACAAAATAAGAAAATATGTCTGTTTTTTTGACAAAAAACAGCAAAAACAAACATCGTTACAATTGAAGACAGATTTCAAGCTATAGGTTTAAATAAACTATTTTATATCATGTTTTTTTTGCATTTTATTTGAAAGAGTCGTCTTTTTGCGTTTTTTTTGTAGAAAAGCAAAAAACATAGTCTTTTAAATAATTTAATTCCCAACTTAAATAAGCAAAAAACCTTAGTATTTTCTGAATTTTCAATTTTTTGAATATACTTTGTAAAGTTCGAAACACACGATAGGTAAACAAACAAATAGTATAAAACAGGGGAGGTTTTATTTGTTTTAAGGCTAGCTTTAAACGATTTGGCTAGAAAAAAACAAAAATAAAACTATATAAAGTTCTTTTGTTTTTAAATAGATTTGAAGCAAAAAAAATATTTTTTATTGAATATTTACTTGTAGAAACAAATAAAAAGAAATAAATACAGTTAAGTTATTTCACGTTAGAACTTTTAAGAGTCAAGAACAAACATTTTAATCATAACTAAAATAAACGTCTAATATAAACAACTGACAATTTGTATTATACTTGCTAGTTAAAAAAAAAGTTATAACAACAAATTATTAAAATTTTTTTTTTGTTAATTAAACAGAATTATAAAACGCTACAAAAAAAAACA
>SBJP01000114.1:0-27264 GCA_014805705.1 Cucumispora dikerogammari | reverse complement strand
TCATAAATAACATTTGATAATGATTTTTTATTAAGTTATAGTAAAAATAGTAAAAATTGAAGTTTAATATTAAAAGCAATGTCGTTCTTCTGGGTTTTTTATTTTAAAAGCGACAATAAATATAAAATAAGAATATACTATTCATAACCTATTAGAGTTAGCTATTTTTTCAATTAAATAATATCAGTATAAATTAATTCTAACTTCTACGCTAGAAAAAAATATTTCAGATTATTCGGGCATAATGATTTAAATCGAAGTTGACATAAAGTATATGAGGGAATGTGAGCTTGGATATTATTCACATACTACTATCAATACGAAAAATAACTTTTCGTGACAAGAAAGTATTAAAAAAACACATATAAGAATATTTTACATCAACGTTATAACATTTGAGCTAGATCACTAGGAAAGAGCTCTTATAGAAAAGTTACACGAAACTGTAAAATAAAAATATAGATTGTGCATTAATCGAAATCGTTTTTCCAGAAAAATTCACAAAGAGAAACTTTGACACGTTAAATATATATTTTCTAATAAAAATATTAATAACCAACACAAAAACAAAGTGTCTTCAACGGCGCGAGGCCTAAAAAAATTTATTTATGTTTTCTAATTGATTTCGTAACGATTTTGTTTTTGTATATGTTAATAAAATACAATTCAAGGTGTCTCGTTCCTATGTGGTTGATTATTTAATTAGACACTTTTACTCTCTACTTCAGCAAAATCTTTTTTTTTATTAAAATTATCTAATGTTTCAGAAAAAAAAATTTTTTATCTAGTTACCCTATTGATATAAACAAAGAAGTATTTTTCCATGTTTTCCCTTATAATTCTAGATTTTTTGGTATTAATTTAGACAACTACAGCTATCCATAAATATCTAAAAAAATACAACAACAAGGCCATGTTTTTTAGCTAGCTGAAAACAACAGCTTTTTTACTTAATGATTGTTAATCAATAGCGAACACAGACCCAAGGAATCATACTGGCAGCTGCGAAAAGAAGAAAAAACTTGCTTAATCACACAATATGTGAAAAAAACAAAAAGTCTTTTTTTATAAACAACACATCCATAGAATCGATTACATAAATACCAAACTATAATAGAAAGTCAGCTTATAATATTTTAAACAATTTCGAAAAACTCGAGAAAATTATAAATTTTATGTTAAGTAAACCTAAAACAAAAGTTGAATCAGGTACAAAAAAAGTAGAATATTTACTAGATATTCGGCACTCTTTTATTAAACTAAGCCAAATAGTAATAAAACTTGAGAACAACATCGGAGTTGTCGTCGATGACAATAAGTCGACAGTGTTTTAAAATTTTATATTTAGTCAGTAAAGAACATCGCAATTTTCCGAACCATGAAACTCTTCAACAACAATTTACAAAAGCAAAATAGATTACTTCGCATAAAATTTGAGCGATATAAGCCAGAGGTTTATATTTTTAAAAGACGATGGTGTTTCTGAGACGTGAAAAACGAAAAAAGACAGATAAATGTTGCTACATCGGACTAATTTCTAAGTTCAAGTGAAAGATAAAATAATATTTCTGTTATTGTTGCAGTAGTAAATATGTAATGTTTGATATTTACGTAAATTATTCACCGTTTGTGATGTTGGTTTTTAGGAATATTTAATAAGACTAAAACCAAATGCTCATAATTAGGGATAAAAGACCCAATATCTATTTTATACAAAGTAAAATACTGAATTATAAAGAAATAAAGAAAGAGGTCTATTATCGAACTCACTATTATATATCTCGCTATATACTTGCTTTTTTAAAGACTATAATTTCTGTTTTAGTATATGAAATATTTTTATTATAAAAAGTAATGTAAAAAAAATAAGCCGAGTTAATAGGCTACACCAATAGCGAAAAGGACTTTATGTCTGTTAGTGATTACGATGTCTTTTTCAAAAAAAAAGTTGAATATATTTATCGAAGTAAAAAAAATAAAACCGTTTTTAACTTAATTTTTTACAACTAAACTTTTTTTAAAAGTTTCGTTTTTTTTAATTTGATAAAGAAAATAACTAATTTAATGAAAAAAAACATTTTTTTGTCTAATTTGATAGAGCTATCATCAAAAAATATTTTGACTGGTTTGATTAAGCGTTTTTAATAAAAAAACATTTTTTTGTCGTAATTGATATGAAAAGTGTCTACTTACTACAATAGAGAAAACTTATAAACACGAAAAGGCTCCAAAAAATAATCAATTTTAAATTCATGTTAAGCAAATATAAACGAACGTTATATTATATTCGACGATCAGCTGTTTTCTAGAAAATAATGATTGTGTTGAAAAAACGAATAACAATAAAAATCCCTGTTCAAAAACAAATCGCTTCAAAAAACGTTCTTTATTACAGTATGGTGAGCCCCCTTATATCTTTATGTTATATATTGGGTGAAATAAACAATCTTTTTTTTAAAAAAACAAATTATGAAAAAACAACGGTTCGTTTTTTATGTGTTTTTGATATTTGTTTGTTTTGAAGTAAATGTTCGCCTTATAGAAATTAAAAAACGAAGAATTATAACAATTGCTGAAAATGATGTGCGTCAAATTTAAAAACACGTTCATCGCGTGCAAGTTTCAATACGAATTGTTTTATGAAAAAATAACAAAAAATTTTAAGAAAATGTAATTTGTATAAGGTTTTAATTTTTATCGCTTTATTAGAACCCATATATATATTAAATTAAAAACCTGTATATATTAAATTAAAAATTACAGGTGTTAATTTAAACTTTTTTCTGTTTATCTAAACATTTTTTTATTTAATCTAAGGGGCATTCCGAAAAATAACACAAAAATACTTTACAATAAAACATAACCAAAATATTTAAATATAATCCCATAAAAACTAATCGCAAAATATTGCTGAAATAGAGATTGCACAAGCGTTTGTAATTGAGAGAGAATTTGGAAATATTTTATATATGTTTTATTGTAAAGTATTTTTATGCTATTTTTCAAATAAAAAAATTTTTTGTGCTATTTTTCAATTTTGTCTTAATCTAAATATCCCTGTTTTTATTATTTTTTCGCGCTTTAATTATAAAAACTTTCAAATACAACAAGATCAACAAAAAAAATGTGATAGTGCTTGTTAAATATGGTAATTCTATCGTTAACGGTAAATTAATTTTTTTTCAATGAAAAAAACTCTTTTTCCCTATGTTTACGGCTAAAACAGACTTTCAAATAAAAATCTGTTTTATTTTTCTATCGTTAACAGCAAAAAAGCGAAGCTTAAGCTAAATAAACTATTCATTCATTTGTTCTTTTCTTCGACTCTTTTTCACATGCTCTTAGTGTTTTTCGAAAAAACTCATCACAATCAGCTGGTGTTATAGTTTCTATTTCACTAATTATCATTTTAACAAGACTTTATTCGATGACACTCTGCAGCGAACAACAAAGTTTTTCTATATGCTTCAGCAGTTTTCGACTATATTTAGCAAATGCGAATACGGCGGCAAACACTTTAAAGCAAATTTCTTGTTATTTAAAGCTTCTACAAGAACATCGTAGTAATGAATTGTTGCGTTATCTAAGACATAAACTAGATTCGCGATACTAGACTAGAGAAGCCAAATCTTTAAGTTTAACAAATATGTTTAAAATCCTCTCGTTAACTTAGTTGATATTGTTAAAGTGGTCGAACATGTCATATTTGTTCGCTGCAACTATTACATATATGCTTCGTGATTTTATAGCATAAACTTTATAAAAAGCGAAGTTTTCGAGACGAAGCGGCTTCTCTTTGTTTTTGAAACAACACAAAAGCCCATCTTGACAAGAAAAAACAGTTCTTATCTTTTATTTCAAACAACATTCGTGTAATAATTTTTGCATATAAAAACTTTTTTTTCGATGGTAACAGCAAAGTTTCGTCTGACTAATACTGGAATTTGTTGTTTCAGCGTGAAATCGAACCCACACAAGCAGTGGGCAACGGTGTTGAACTATATTCTGATTTGTTTTTCAGAAAATAGCTGTTCAAAAATGCCTCAGCAAATAAGAGCCGGGTCGTTCTCTACTAACCTTCTAATCTAGAATTTATTTTCTTTAGTAAGTTTACTACGATTATTCCCGCCCCTTTTTTTTAGTTAAAATACGAGCCCCGTACTGAATAATATAATTTTTTCATGAATCGTCGATCTGAAAAGACCTAGAACAGAAGGTATTCGGAAAACAGACAGGACTTGGTTTATTTAAAAACGACAAGCTGCGTCGTTTCTGTTGTTGTTTTTGACTCTTTTTTTCGCAACACGTTATTTTGATTGTCAGACATATTGTTTTTCATTCCATTCTTTTTTACTGTTAACGGTAGTGAAATAAAACACAAATTTAATTAAAATTTATTTTTGCCGTTAACGATAGGAAAAAATAAAAATTTAATTAAAAAAAAATAAATTACCGTTAACGATAGGGAAATTCTATATATACGATTAAGACAATTACTTAATTTTTTTTGTGTTTTAATTAAACTGAGAAAAAAGGCAATAAAAACAGACACATTTAGAATAAATAAAAAAGAATTGTAGAAAAACATAAAAGATTTTTTATTCAATATAACTGGTTTTTAATTTAACGATTCTGGTTTTTAATTTAACGTATATAGATTTTAAATAAACGAAAAAAAAATTAAAAAAAAACATTATACAAATTATATTTTGTTCAAATATTTTATAATTTTACCAAAAAAAAAATTAATTTGAAACGTGCTTTATATGAAACGATCGTCTTATGGAGTAGACGCAAATTCGGAAATATATCAATTCTTTTTAGGATAATTACACATCAAGGTTTTTTTTATTTCTAAATATATGTACCGTTAATGATGTATTAAATAAAAGAATGTATGTTTATATTCTCATCAATATCTTCATAAAAATATCAATTTGCCCGTTTTATTATCGTTTTTTTTGATTTAAAAGAAATTAATAAAAAAACAGATTATGTTCATCACAAATTTTTTTGCAAAAGCATGCTCCATTGAAACAACAAATGAATTAAACACTGAAAAAATAAAAAGCGACATATATAAAGAAATAAATCTTTATAGGGCAATGTTGGGAAAACCACAATTTCAATATGAGTCAAATTTAGAAAAAACAGCAACCTCTTTTACAAAAAAAATGATTGAAAAACATGAGTTTGCCCATGAATTAAGCGGTGGCCCAAGTATGGATGATAAAAAAAAGAAGTTTATGATCAAATAAACACAAAAGATTTTAACGAGCTTTTGCATGTAACTGGCGATTTAAAAAAACCGAACCTTGGTCTATCTGTTGTTCAAAAGTGGCAAGCATCAGATTGTCAGAATAGTATATTAATATCTTCAAAATATCAACGTGTAGGAATCGGAATTGAAGTTGGAGATTCAACATTACTTTTTGGAGAAGATAAACAATCAACAACTTATACAGCCAATGAAAAAAAATTATTTGTTACGGCACATTTCATATCTCTACCTTTTTATAAAGAAGAAAATGAAGAGTCTAATATTGAAGTTACTCATGAAATGGAAAAACATTTGGAGGATTATAAACAACAGTTCTGTCATGAATTAAATAGTTTGATTACACCTACTTCTTTTTTCACTGAGTGTGAAAAAAATAACGTAATAAACACAGATGACTTTTTAACCAGTAAGGCCATTGAACAATTAGTAGAATTCTGCGACTTTAAAGAATCCGAGGAAAAAATAGAAGCTGAGTTCGAAACTGATATAGCAAGAAATTCCCCCGAAATCGCTATTTCCGCGTCTAAAATAATAAAATCTCCACATTATATTCCCCCTTGCAGATTGCTAAATATATCTGAAGGAATTGGTGATGAAATTATAGATCGCGTTGTTAATAAAGAATTTGATGTTTTTGGCATGACAGTGTTGTTATGTGAAGACAAAAGTTTTATTATCTCACTAATTTTCGGAAAATATAAAGTAAAAACTTATATTTAAATATTTTTTACTTCTTATATATCTTTTATTTTTTATGTTACTCTCCCCATGCCGTTTTATAATTAAAATAAGGCTATGTTACTAAAAAAATTTTTTTTTTGAATCACATTAAAATATTTTTCTTTGGCAGTTTTTCAAAGATTTTATATTTTATTAAAATAAAACGGCTATATATAAGTTTGTTTTTATTGGTTTCATGTATTTCGTCTTTATTTGTATATATCGACAATTACATAACAATCAAAAAATAAAAAAAATCGACGTTTTTATTTTCGAACAAATATAATAAAATATATTAATTATAATTTAATATAACTAACATTGAGGATTTTAAACTCATTACATTAATACTTGTCACATCCCCCAGACCTTCCTCATTTCTTTCTCTTCTCTCCTCTCTCCCCTCCGCTCCTCCCACCACCCCCACCACCCCTCACCGCCCCCACACATCCACCCAGATGGTCACTATAAAAAAAGCTCAACAATAATTATAACAAAACAACACATCAACTTGTATTTATATTTATATAAAAAAATATATAGTCAAAAAAAACATTTAAAATTTTTAGCATAAATGTGCTTCCAAAAAAAAAATAATAAAAATAATATTTAATAAAAAATAATAAAAATAATAAAAAAATATATCATGGACACTCGAACCCTCACAGCTTATGTAGACACAATAGACGAATTAACAAAATTGGTTTTAGAAAGTAACATTGTAGATCCAGAAACAATGACTGAAATCTCATATAGTTGGACTGCAAATTTAAAAGAAATTTTAACAGATTCTTCAAAATTAATTGAACTTTCATCAGAATCAAATTCGGACGATTCTGAAACTAATAATAAAACTATTAATTTTATGATGTGTTTATATGAAAAGATTAATAAAATTAAAGGTAAGTGGAAGTGTTTCTTTAAAAGGGGTTATGTAAATATTAATAATAGGGATTATGTCTTCAGTACTGCCTTTGGTGATTTAGAATGGTAATCTTTTTTTTTTTATATTTATAATAATATTTATGAAAAAGGATGGTTTATATTAATTTAATTATTAAGAGTTATAAGATAAAAATAATAATAATAAAGATAGTTCGTTTGGCTGCTTATGATTAGATAAAGTAATGGGGCAGTTATATTTTTATGCAAATAGACTGAGTCTATTACTTCATTTATTGAGACCTATAAATTATTTGAAATTTTTATATATATGATAATTTATTCAGTGACAGTTATAAATATAGAGAAGTTGAGACTCCCCCATTTCCCCTTTTCAGTTATAAGTCATAATTTCTTCCACTGTGTGTATATAATACAAAAATAATACACGCATAAACATTCGGGAAGGAATAACTCAATTAAACAGTCTTAATTAATTAGTCTCAATCAAGCGGTCTCAATTAATTGGTCTCAATTAAACAGTCTCAGTCGGGAATATATTTCTATAACAAGTTACCAATAGAATTAATTTTTATAAATAATTGCGATCAGTTTCGTTTTATGTTAATCACACAACCTCTTTCTCAATCCTACATTCCTACAAATGTGGTAGTTACTACTTTCATCGATTCTATTAAATAATTCCATATATTTAAAATAGGAGCTCCCCTTAAATATATATTATAAATAATATAATAATTCATTTTATTAAATAATATAATAATCCATTTTATTAAATAATATAATATATATAATAATTCTATATATTTAAAAAAGGAGCCCTCCTTAAATATATATTCACACTATAAATAAAAAAAATAATAATAATAAAATACCCCCATGCAACTAATAATAATCAACAATTCCAATAAAATAATATTTTCCAAACAAATAATAAACGAAACACTTATAGATATCAAATCAATTTTATCTAAAAAGCTCAATATAAATAAAACGAAAATACATTTGTATCATGAAAACACATTAATAATTAACACGAAAAAGCCTTTAGTATCATTGCTTAATTATAATAATAATAGTGTTAACAACAGCATAATATTATCATTAAAAATAAATAATTCAATAATAACCAAATGCATGAAAGCATTGCATAATTTAATAAATCCAAGTACAGCACCAAGCATAATGAAAGTATTAACAATAATTGCATTATTTTTTAATAATAATAAAGTCTTAGCTACTTTAATTTTTATAATTTATTGTTTAATAACATTAAGTAATATAATAAAATTTAGATTAGATTCAGGCAAGGGGAGTCATCTACATGTTTGTGGTAAAGTTGTTGGAATGTTTTTTGCTTCAATGTTTATGATTTATAGTGAAGAATGGTTTTTGTAGTTTTTATTATTTTATATTATATAATAATAATATAATACTATATAAATTAACAAAAAAGGGGTAAATGGTTTTTGTTGTACTTGAATATATAGAAATTAAAAAATGGGTTTTTTTTTCTAATTTTTTTTTATTATTTTTTTTCTAATTATCGTTTTTTGTCAAAAATTAATTAATTAATAATAATAGATAATAATAATAAAAAATAAACCATGAAAATAAATTTTAAATCATTTGACCCACATACAATCCCACTAACAAACTTCACTTTAACAGAAACCGAAATAAATAATTTAAATATAAAAACACTTAGTGATTTAATAAAATATATACGTTTAAATTATAATATAAAAAATAATTTAATATTTACAGATACTAATAAAATTGGTGTTGGTTGTATTTGTTTAATTAATGAAACTGAAGTTGGTTTATTGGGGGATGTAATAAATGTTTTAATTAAGTTTAATGATATAATTTATTTTATTGGGAGTATTCATGGTGGGTGATAAATATAATTTATTTATATTGGTGGTTATATATTGTGGAAGTGGTTTTATGGAAAGGAAAGGTGTATTTTAGTTGGTGATTGTTTTTTTTTGAGTGATTGGGTGTGATAAGGGCATGCGTGTGTGTGTGTGGGGGGGGGGGGGGGGGGGGGGGGGGGGGGGGGGGGGGGGGGGGGGGGGGGGGGGGGGGGGGCAGAGTGGGGAAGGGTAAGAAGGATGGGAAGGGTATAGGGGAAGTAGCGGAAGCGAATGTATAAGAAAAGAGTTTGGTTTTTGATTTAGAAATAAAATATAATTAATTATAAAAAAAAATATAAAAAAAAAAACAACCCATGCAAATAAAACTCACACACACAACTCCCCACACGTATAACACAAAATCAAACAAGAAAATAATAATAAAAACACCAACTAAACACAAACTTATTGCAGTAAAAAAAAAAGCTTCATCTGTTAAATGTGGAAGTTGTAAAAAAGCTCTTCATGGAATTAAACCCAGAAGACCAGCTGAATTTGCAAGATTAAAGAAAAAAGATAGAACTGTTAAACGGATTAAAGGAGGAGTTTATTGTGGTGGTTGTGTTAAAATAATTATACTTAAAGATTTTTTTAAATCATTAAACAATTAAGTAATTAATTAAATAAGTTTTTTTCGTTTCTATATTTTAATTATATATAATATATTATAATGAGATATATTATAATAAGATGTTATACAGGGTTTTTCAGCCATTTCGTCATCTTTGCAATCATTTTCGTCGCGTTTGCAGCCATTTTCGTCATTAAATTAATAATGTTTTTTCTAGCAACTATTTTATTTAATTTAAAAACAAATACTGCTAAAAAAAACCAATTAAAAATATTTTAAATAATTTACACATCAACTATTTCTTCTTTACTTAAGCATCGGGATCAGAATCCAAGCATATTTCGGGGTAATTGCCCATTACAATCTATTATCCTCACAACCCCAAATGAACGCTCGATTGCTGTAGACAATTCTTCCTGATTCTTAACCCTTTCTTGCCTTACATATTGCTTGCTTTTTGAAAATAATTTTTCTATCGGTTTGAGAAAAGGTATATACGGAGGCAAAACAATAATCTATGATCATCATTCTCAATTAAAGTTAATATTCGTATAGAATGATAAAAAAAAACATTATCTAATACGAACACGAATGAAGATTCTTCATGTTTTTTATTTATATGCACAATTAAAGAGGATATGAATTCCAAAAAAGTCTCTCTATTAAAAGCGGTTGTTTGCATTTTATACTTTTCTATACCGAGTTTCGTCATTGCAAGACAAACAGATATATTTCGAGATTGAATGTTACGCACTTGATGAACGGGTCTTGTATCTCGCAAAAATCGACCAAAGCGTGCTCGCATAAAAACGTTAAAGCCGACTTTGTCTATAAATAAAAATTTTTCTTGATCATAAGTTGCCAATAAACCTATGAATTGTCTGACGCAAGCCATTCGATCATTGAGACTTTGTTCATCGTTTCTACATGTTGAAAAACGAGTCACTGCCTTATAGGTATATTCAAAAGCAGAGACTGTTTTTCGAAACAGTAGAAACAATGACTACTATGCTGAATAGTTCTTTTAGTCTGTTTTTAAGTTCTTGTAGTGTGATGCTACAATTTTCATCTATCCATGATTGTAATGATTGTGGCTTTGTTTCAATAACTTTGCATGTCTACATTATCGTTTAAGTAAATCTCCTCTTCTTTCTTTATGCCATAAGTATATAATAAAACATATCATAACCTATACATGTTAAACATACATGCTATCTGTGTAATTGTAGACCCATTTATATATAATTGTAAAAATCTATGTCTCAAATCGATGTATGTTTTCATAATCAATTTTGCTAATATTATATAATTATTAATTAAAACGGCCAATTAATTTTTTTTAATATTTTATAGTAAATACTTTAACTTTATCTCTGTTGACATCTATATGATATTAATTAATTAAAACGAGAAAATCATTAATAACAGAGTGATTGTATTAAGTTTTGTTATTTTCCCCAAAAATACTTCGCTTTTTTTATACAGAAAATTAATCAACCCAGAGTAATTCTAAATGTGACGAAAATGGCAGCAAAGATGACGAAAATGGCTGAAAATATGACGAAAATGGCTGAAAATATGACGAAAATGGCTGCAAAGATGACGAAAATGGCTGAAAAACCCTGTAATAGTTTATATGTACAGAAACTCTACAATCATAATATACTTACATATATATTATTTTATTTATAAAGAAAAGCGTTTTTATAATGTATATAAATTATAAAAAATTTATTAAAAACAAAAAAAATACTTTCACAAACATAACACAGTGTGTTAAGTAATTGGATTATTAAATAATTAGATAATTAAATAATTAAATAAACAGATTATAGTGTTATCGCTTTTTTTTGTTTATAAAGTATATGTGTAAATAATAATTATATTTAATATATTTATGAATATAGTTACTTTTAATAATGTCGTTTTATGATACAGTCAGGTTTTTTAAGGTCGCAATTATTTTATATCTAAAAAAAATAATCAAAATTTAAAATAATGTAAAATATATACTGTATATAATATATCAAAAATAGGGTTTTTTTGTTTTATAATTAAATTATACTATAATTATAATTTCTACTAGAAAATACTTTATTTTATATTAAGCGCTTTTTTATATAAATTTTTTTTATATTAATGTTTATTAATTTAAAAACATTTATAAAAGTTTTACTATATTATTTTTAAATGTAATAAAACATACTTTTTATGTTACTATATTTAAAGTATATAAATATTAAAGTATATAATGCATTTAAATAAAGGCGGTGCTAAATATATAAAATGTTTTTTTTAATTTATATTATATATAAAGATTTAATAGTGATTATAATTAAATTATAACTTATACTATTAAAGTTTAATTTTATAATTTAATAGTATAATTTAGTGAATACAAGTATATTTTTTAATATCAGTTTTTTTTTTTACGAGTTTGAAAAAAATTTTTTCCCCTTATAGTCTTAAGTCTTGGTAACTAATATATATTTTTTTTTAATATTATTACTACAAAATGTTTAAGTTATAAAGTCATAAAAACACCAATGGAAAGTTTTTCGTTATGTGTTAAATAAAATGTGTTTAAAAAAAGACCTAAAGATCAAAAAAAAACCTAAGAATTTTCATTGCTTTTCTTGACTTTTGTTGTATTTAAAAATTTTATAAGTTATGATTTATTTTTATTGATTATATTTTACAAAGTATTTCTATAATTTACGCAAATCTGTTTGTTTTTTTTTTATTTTAACAAATGGCGATATTTTTTATTTATATATGTAATTTTTTTTATAATAATTTATAATAAGACCTTTTTTTATAATAGTTCCGTTTTATATTTTATACATAAAATACGTTACAAAATTAAAAATTTTTTTAGCATTAACTATTTTACTGTCACTTTTTTAAAACATTAACATATATAAACATATATTATTATTGTATTTTAATAATAATATTTTAATAATAATATTTTCAATAACATATATTATTATTATTATTATATTTTAATAATAATATTTTACATAATTAATAGATTTATTTTTTTCTGAAAAAAGTTCTGTTTTTTTGTATTTTTATAAAAATATAAAAAGTTGCTTTAAAATGGTTTTTGATTGATATAAATAAAGTATTACTATATTAATAAATTAGCTTAAAACCGATTTTTAAATATTAATTTACTTATGTTTTTTGTAAGTAAGTTTTTTTAAAATGTTTTTTAATTATTAAAATATGTAAATATTTTATTATTTTAACTGCCAAAATCATCTATAAAACATAAATAAATAAACTAACACGAATATATAAATGACGAAAAAAAAAAGATTTAACATGCATCTATTAAACATATGGAAAATTGTTTTTATACTTATTTTTTTAGCTATAATACTGTCAATATTTTTGATTATATATTTTCGTCGTAACATGAATTCAAATATTATATCAAAGAAAGTAATACATAATCAAGAATCAAATATAATTGATGATAGTTATAACAAGAAACAGGTCGAAAAAAATAAAAAAAGTAAAAATAGTTTGAAAAAAGACGTGCCATCTGTTATAATTTCAAAGAAAGCAATACATAATCAGATACCTAATATAATTGATATTACTTCATATAACAAGAAACAAGTCGAAAAAAATAAAAAAAGTGAAAATAGTTTGAAAAAAGACGTGCCATCTGTTATAATTGATCGTTATTATCCAAATGATTTACATGTTAACATAAATGAAAATAAAAAGTGTCATTATGTCAATAAAACTAATGAAAATACTGACGATATTTATTGTATGTATACTAATGACAATTCAACAATAAACGATTTTTTATCTACTAACCCGTCTTTATCAAGTGAAACAGATTTTATGATAAAACATGAAAAATTCCAGATACATGAAGCCCCCACAAATAATTATAATTTACTTGATTGGTATTGTTTTGATAATAAACCATATTACTTTTCAGATACATATGATGATTCCGAAAGATTCATGTTTTATAAATTATACGGTGACAGTATAGCTTCTAGTTACTTAGATGTATATGGTATACACAATTCGTATGATAGAAAGCGTTGTTATGACGTTCATGGAAGTGTTTATTGTTATGATGTATATAATGGTTGTGACGCGTATGACACAGATAACGTTTTTGAAAAAATTTATATTATTGAACAAAATCCGTACGGTTATTCACATATATGGAACGATTCCGATTATTATTTTAGACCAGAAGATAATAAGTTTTATAAAGTTGGTAAAAAAATAATAGAAAATAACATACTGTCTATAAACAAGAACGACATATCATCTGAATCAAGTGATAGACCACGTAGGTGCAATAAAGATCAAAGATCTGTAGATCTTTTGGCTGATATAGAAAAAAATAAACGGGAATTCTATCCCAGCAATAGCTATAAAAAAACGAGCAGTTTGTTTGACCAGTCTACTATAAGCAGCAGAGACGTGTCAGTAAACAATATATCTGAAGATTTGATTCCCGAAGATGAATATACGTCTTCAAGTATATTATCCAAGGAGCCGACTACAGTGTCAAAACGACCAAGAACGGCTCATATAATAAATAAAAGGGTTTCGAAATATGAAGGACAAAGTAATATGCTGTTATTTAAAAAAAATAGTTCTCAGATCTATTCAAATTCAGACAGCGATAGCAACTTATCTATAGAACGCCTTTTCCATGAGGCTTCATCCAGCTCATCGACGAGTTGTATTGAATGTTCAGATATATCAATTATAAGGGATATAGAAACAAGTGAGAATAAATGGATGAAAGATTACACTTCATCTGAATCGGGAAATAAAAGATGCACAGATACTGATGACGTTTCTGATATTTCTATACTTGATTCAGTTCCAAAAAGCTCAGGAAAATTACAAAATTTAAGTAAAATCGAAACGGATAAAACTGGCCATTTTTTATCAGTGACAAAAACACAATTAAACTCAAATAAAAAAACAAACGGCAAAATTGTTAAAAGGCAACATAGTAAATCGATCGAACCAGATACGAACAAAAAAACAATCTCAAGTGAATCAGATCGTATGAATATATTAATAACTCCGAGTGAAACCGACAGAAAAAACCCATCATATATATATGAGCAGAAAGAAACCGAACACCCAAGTTCTTCAAAAAAAACAAACAATCGTATAACAGGGTATCGTAGAACTTTCAACAATTCACTGGCCTCAAATGTTTCATCACGTAAAAGTGGAGCAAAAGATGTTTTATCAGAGGTAAGTGGTTCTCTGGTTAAATTCTGTTCTAGAAATGGCAAAACAAAAAGAAATAACAAAAAAGCATTTGATTCTAATGATAAAGTAAACTATAAAAATCAACTAAAATCAAAAAATCGTTCAAAAAAGGGTAACGATCAACAACATGTAGGTGTAGGTGTAGTGCCTGATAGTTCTGAAGTTTCTAAAGGCACACCCACATTGGATATTAATACTCTCTTTAACAAAGAAAAAAACAGTCTTTTTAACATTAACGAACTATTGAAGGTTGCATTTTACAGAGAATATATTACAGAAGATAATTCGGATTTAAATGTTGAAAAAACAGACCAGAGACCATTTCAAGGCCGACAGTATACAATTTTACACACTGATCAACAAAGTTGTAAAGGATTAAACTCTGCAGGAACACCATATATGGGCGTAAAACGATTTGAAGAAAATGGTTTTTTTAATATTTACAAAATACCAATATGGAAACAAAAAAAACATACGGAATATATTGAAAACAAAATATTAAATATTAATAATGAGAATGTGACAAACTTCAGAGAACCAAGCGGTAATTCAAAAAAAAATGATCTGTATAAAAAACCGAAAAATAAAACTATAGGGTGTTTTAAAGTATTAGAAGATTTATCGGAGGAAATCGATAAAGCTTCAAACAAACATTCTGATTCGATTGTTCAGCCTACAGACCAAAGACCATTTCAAGGCCGTCAGTATACAAGTTTACACACTGATCAACAAAGTTGTATAGGATTAAACTCTGAAGGAACACCATATATGGGCGTACCAAAAATGCACCGTCCATTTGATTCAATCAAAAACAACGATATGAAATGGAAACAAGACAAGAATGGGAAGTGGTTTAAAGATAAAACAGCAGTTTTAAAAAGCGTTTCTTTGTGCCCTACAAATTTAACGTCTACCAAAAACTCTCCTCGCCCAGCAGACGATATTAATACTTTATCACCAATTAATAAAGAACAAAGTGATAAACCAAATCATCCTCCAGGTTTGTTTTTAGCACAATATGTCGACTCAGCTTCTGATCATGAAAGATCTTGAGGAAATAAAGCAAACATTAAAACAAATAAAATTAATACGAGATCATACACAGATTTACAATAAAAAAAACATACTTAACCAAAAGTTTATTAAACCTCTACATAAATATATTAATCCCCCTCTATCCTCTAAAGCCTAGATAAACGAAACACAGAATTATCTTTTAATAGTAATAAAAACTTTAAAACAACCAGATTAGTTATGTAAAATGATAGAAAAACAAAAGAGAGACATGATTAAACGATTAAAAAACATCTTGTGTTAAACTTAAATAAAAGAATTACTAATCACAAACATTTAACCACGTTTTAACACTATACATTTTACTTATAACAACTGTTCATATAAAAGGGAGAATCAAGTTTAGCGGAAAACGCTCGTTTTAAGTTTCGTGCTTTTTTTGGAAGTACAAAGCGATTATAGAAAACGATATACTAAAAAACTGCTTCAATATCTGGTCCATTATCGTACAAATGTTTATGTGTCGTAACAGACAACAATACTGTTTTTTAAAAACTTGTTGTCATTAAAATCTCTTATAAAAAATATTGCATTCAATGAAGAAAAGGTTTTTACATATATACTAAGAATGTAAACATATGCGTTTACTCTGCGTTTTTGAGAATGTGGATGGAAACATAACAAATTTTTTGGGTATACTAAATAGTCAATAAGATTGTAAATTGTTTTAGACTAACCGAGCTTTCATTTAAAAAACAACGCTTGTCTATAATTGATATTATTTGAAAATAAAAGATTTAAGAAACATTTGAGGAAATATTAAATGATAAATAATGAAATTGTCAAAAACGTAAAATTGTTTTATTATTACTAAAATTTTTCTTAGTATTAAACTTCGGGTAATTGAAAATAATAGTGAAATTGTTAAAGTAAAAAATGAAATACAGTTTGCTTTTATTTTAGTTTTCGAATTCAGAATGTTTTTTTAGCATACGTTACTTCATTACATCAGTGTATTGATGGGCTGGTATGTTATCACCTTAGACCTTCCATTATATTGCCTGATAACACTGCCTCTTATTTTTATTTTTCGACAAAGAAACTTCAAAATAATCAAACAACCTACATATTGCTTTATACTTTTTTACTATACTAAAATCGTCAAAATATTGTTTTATTTACTCTTATATAAAAAGACAGTAAAAAAATATTATATAACTCATATGAATGTCGTTTTGATTAAATAATAGCAATACATACTAGCTTTTAACTAAAAGATGAAAAAACTTGGTCCGCGATTGTTTTAAAATAAGATTGTTATTAGATTTTTGTTGACTACAGCTTTCGATATTATAAACAAAAATCTGTAAATTAAAACTAAAGTGCAATCTAAATCTATTTTAAAGTCATAATATACCACAATATATGATGACCCGATATTTTTTGTCGAAAAAAACTGATATTTTCTAATAAATTGCGAATAAGCTTTAAGTCTCGCTTGACTGCTACTGATATTTCGGGGTTTATTTTTATTTGCGAATTTAATTAAAAGCAATTTTTCAAAACCAGCAACCTATGATAAATATAAAATACACGTTGTAAATCTTTTATTAATCTAAACTAACATTTTAACAGAGTCACAACCAAATTCTAGTTTTTGGTTAACATCTAAAACTTTTTTTATGAGAAACCTCTCGATGTTATTAAACTAATGTTATCACAAATAAGCTTGTAACAATCGGCAAATATGTTTAAACCCAAGTGCACAGTTTTGATATCTTTCCTTTCTTTTTCACTTTTTAACAAGCTGTTGTTCCAGACATTTTTTTGTCTAATTTTTTAACTTTTATAGAATATTTCGCGAAATAAAACACTGCTTTCAACTCAGATTCCATCATGTAACATCAAGGCTAGACAAAGTAGAAGTTTTTATAAAAAAACTTTTTTCTGTGTATTCAAACATAAACCAAGGTCTTTACAGTATATATAAAGTAGTCAACTATTGTAAAAACATTTATTTTCATGAGACAGTCATAGAATATGCGTGTAGTGTAAGTTAAAGCCGTGTGTCTGGAAAAACAGAGTTTACAAAAAACATTATTTTTTTCATTTAAAAAGCTGTATCACTTAATAAACTCATGGGTTTTTTGCGTCTGATATTTAACTCGATGTTACAACAATATGATCTCATAAATATATACATAATTTGTATTTTTGAAAAGATTAGTTTATGTGATTAGATGTATTTTAAAAGAAACTAATATTTACAAAACAAGCTTATAAAATTTTCAATTAATAACGAGGCTCTATCATTTTTTTTAGAAAATTTCAGAAAATTTCAAGTTTTTTTTGATGCTGTTCAGACGTTTGTCAAAAACACTTTTAGTGACGCTTTCACTGCACACCCTTAGTAAATTGACTACTCAGGCCATGAAAAAATTTTTCTAATGTTTTATTTCAAAGATTGTATAAATCAAGGTTGACTGAAATAACCCTTTTTTTATTACAATATGTCTTTTAAAAAATTTAACCTTAGTTTAACGACATCTCCTTTCTAACCAACATTATTTTTTTTATATGAGATGCGTGTTTTTATATGTTGCTCAGCTTCAGAAAAAAACGTAATTAACTTCTTTCCCACACAAACAACATAATTTATTGTATTTGAGCTTGTAAAAAAAGCGATCGAGTAATGTTAACAGTATATATAATTATCTGTAAAGGATCTTTTGAAAATTTACTAAAGCACATGATTCTTTAAACTTAAGCAGGTGGAGTGGACATTTTCTATTAAAAAAAGAATGTTTATAGGGAGGATAATTTAATCGTTTCTGTTTTTTTAAATAAAATATGAAGTGCTTATTTCGTTCTGTTGTATTCGAACTTCGATTGTAATTTGTTGTTTTTTTGTTTCTTGATTTGAGATTCAATTTCTTTATTTTAGTTTAATGGTATCTAGTGTCAATAAAAAAAAATTATATTCAAGTACACACTATAAAACCTAAGTTTTTATTTATATGTTATACTTCTTTTTATTTGTTCTGACAGTTTTTGAAGTAAAATATAAAATAGTATCTTTTCGTTTTTCTTATTGAAATATTTCGAAATATGACAAAATTTTTTTATATCGCAAAGTTTTCTTGATTATAACTTAAGCTGCTCATTTTTATCTTTTTGTAAAAATGCTATAATGTTATTTTTATATTTTGTCTCATGCTCGAAAGAAAACTTCAAAAAAACATTTCATTGTATACTCTCGAATTCTTTCTTTTTACTGCTGAAAAGATAGTTCGTAATATCTGTCATAAAAAGATTTCTCAACAAAAAATTGCTTTTTATTTAACATTCACAGATGTTTTCAAAGAAAACCGTGTGAGAATAAAGATTTTAAAAAAGAGAGAACGAAGCGAATAAACTTTTCTTAAAACAAAAAAAGAGAATTTATACTCTCAAGATAACAAAAAAAAGAACAATTCATATGATATACTTTTTTAAAAAATTATATTCAAAGATATGATAGAGTTGATTTTTTATAATGTGATCTCGCTCACTATTTGTAAAAGTTTCGAGATAATGTTTGATTATTGTTTATTGTTCATATACTGTGAATAAAAATAGTCATATGTTTATAATTTGAAAATATTATTGATTGTTGACCAATCTAAATTCAACGATCAATTTTTTAATATTATGATTGGGTTAGTTATAAAAGTAAAGCATATTTTTATTAAACAATGTTTCAATTAAAAAAAAATATAAATAACGCTAAAGTTATCGAAAAATATAATATATACTTCTAAAAAGAAAAAACACAACAGAAAATATGCTGTTAATTATTTCGGAAAGAGCTAGTTACATGATAAAAGCGGTTTCATATCTCAAGAATATATATGTTCATATGATTCACATTAGCTACATTGTTCTTTATCTCAAATGTGCCTTGAAAATAGAGTCAAACCGTAAATATATTGTTTTATTAATTGTCTCTTTGAAAGCAGTTTCTATTTAATAATTAATTACATAAATATAAATATTTTTAAAGAAATAATATCTATCTCACCTTGAATAGTCACTCGATAAAACAGTTTATTTGTTCAAAAATTTATTTTATTCTAGAGATCTTCTGCAAATGAAAAGATTAATTTTTAAAATTGAAACCATGCTTTTTTAATAAAAAAAGCGAAAATGGCATATTCGCTACATTTATAGTCACCGCAAGTTTCAAAGTTAAAAAAAATTATGAACTATTGATTGCTTTCAAGAATAAGTTAAAGAAGAGTTTTGTCAACTATAAATACTAGTGTTCAAGATATTTTAATATAGATCATATGTGACGACCTGGTTTTTATCAAGACTTATATCCAAACCAGGTTGCAAAACCAGATTCTTGCGAAATATAAAATATGCATTAACCTATTATATACCCTGAAGCGTTCGGCGTCAACTCGCTAAATTTAATAAATACGTCATCTTATCAAACTTTTAATAAAGAAAATATAAATCTAATATAAAAATTTTTTTGTGAGATTAACAAAAATAATAAATCGAAACAAAAAACACATTCGAAAGTCTTTTAATTAAATTTCAAAATTGAACACGTAAAGAGAGACAATAAGACAAATGTATTGTTTTTTCGTTAAATTTTCTTCTTCGAAAATGATATATTTTAGTTCTTTTCCATACCCCAGTTTTTTCTAGACTAAAAATTTATTGAATTTCGAAACTTTTCGATTTTTATTTCATTCTTCTATTCAATATCAAAGAGTGTTTTTATAAAATAAGATATGTTGGGATGTGATGTTTAAATTATTTTAGAAATTTTAGAATGAAATGTTTTCGCTGTATTATTCGACTTTAGATATGTATTTTTAATACTATAATAAACGCTCCAATTTTCGTTTAAAAATGCACTCTGCGTGTTTTTGTTTGAAATTTTTATTGAGATATGTATTTTTAAAATAGTTTAGCAAGTTAAAAACTTTTTATGATTTTGAAATTTTAAAAACACAGATTTTATTAGAGTATATGTTTCAGGCCAAAATTAAGTTTATAAAAGAAAGACAAAAAAAAGCATATTGAATTGCTCTCTAAACAATTTATTTTTTTGAAAAAACAAGATAGCTATGCTCTGAGGTCCCCCCACAACGACTGATCAAATTGAAATATACTTAACTTTATATTTTTTTTCACACCCGATTTATTTTTAATGTGTTTATCAAATATTTTTCGAACTCGTGACAACTATTTCTAAGACGATGTTTAGTATTTCTTTTGATTTTGTAAAACACTAGTGTAGTCATGTTGCAATTTTACATTCATTAAAACATATACATAAGACAAGTTTTTTTGCAAAAAAAACGTTAAGACAATCAAGGCTTAGGTAAAACTGTTAAAGTGTTTTTAAAAGACCTATCAATTAAAAAAGTTTTTTTATTTTTAAATGCTTTTTTTATAATCACTAAAAAAAAAATCTTTTAAAATTGGCGTGGCCACTATCGTAACGCAAAAACTACGCTTCTTTTTCGTTTTTTTAAACGATTTATAAATATTTTCAATCCTAACATCAATAAAAACCTCAGTTTTTTTTATTCATTTTATTAAATCACGAATTGTTTTGATAAAGAAAATTTCTTGTTAATTATTTCTATATCTTCGTGATACATTTCATTCACTATTGTCGTGTTGTGTTTTCATTTTTTCAACTTTTCTTTTTTATTATATACTTTAAAAGACTTGGTTTACACAGAATTCCACCAATCGAGTGTTCATGTATCTCTTTCTCTATTATAATATCCCTGTCAATTATAATAAACCTCTTACTTTTTCTGAGCAAGCATCTGAATCTTTTACTCTTATCTACTACCTAATCGAAATTTTATATATGTTTTTTATAATTTATTTTTTCTTTTCTCTTCTGACTTTTTATCATTTAAATTTTATTACTATGTTCTACGTGCATTTTTTGACAAAATGACGTATTTATAAAATTTGAAGAGTTGCTGCTCAGCCGTGTTGTCAAGTTTTTTAGTTTTGTTGTGGTTTTTGGGCTTTGATTTTAATATTCAAAAACATCGTTAAAATTTACTAAGTTTCGTTTTATACTGAATTATATAATGTTGAAAACGCTTTTCTTACTTTGAATTTATAAAACACTTAAAGGGTGTATGGTCACGATGAAATCATAAATGTTTCGTTTTTTATTTATAAAAAAATAACAAAATTAAACCAGTATAACTTCAATTGAGCAAAAGAATTCTAATTTTGCTATATAAGCTGCTCAGCGTTTATTGGCGTCAACCGAACTATTTTTAATGTTTTTATGCTTTAGCCGTTTTTACTTAGATGTTCCGTTTTTTTCTTTACTGAGTGTATTTAATCCCGTTCATTTTTTTATTTAAGAAGTGTAAACATTTGGTCTAAACTTAAAACAGTTCACTAAAAACATGTTATGGAAAGAAAGATACTTATATCGCTCGAAAAAAAAAGCACATTGTTTTTTTAAAAAATTTGTTTTTCGAAAAACACGTCTTTGCTGAAAACAATGTCTTTTTTTTTGACGTTTTTTGTTCTTTTAATACTGCTTTTAATTTTGTATACTATACAATTTTCTAAAAAAGGCTTATTATAATGATATACTCAGGGGGTTTTCTGTGCTTTTTTATGATGCCGAATATGTTGTTTTCGCGTCTTCTGTACCAACGTCGCATTATCGAGCTATAAAATAGAATTTTTATATTTTCTTACTGTTCTGAAGAACATATACAACACTCATCTACAAACAAAAGCAGGAAGTTTCGCCATATGTTGGAAAGACACCATCTTTCATACTTTTGTCTGTAGACGAAAGTAAGACATATTTGATACTATACAATTTATCACACTATAATCTTAATTAAGTAAAATTACACTATACACTACACTGCAAAAAAATAGTAATAAGGTTTAAATCTTTTTTCATAAAAACTCTTCTGCTCAAAAACCGGTGTCTTTAAAGTCAATAAGAGATACATCTAAACAGTGTATAGGTGTCTTGAAAGTTTTTTAAAAACCCGATTTATTTGAAAGAAAAATGCTTTGAAATTTTTTTACAAAAAAAATAGTGTAAAAAAATATAAATTTTACTTTAATAATGCCTACATTGTCCTCTCAGTCTGAAACATCTTCCAACACAGCTTATAATAATTCTAATGACATTTTTTATATAATTATTTGCTATTCCATGTCATAATTCTGTGATTTTTTTTTCATTTCTTTTTTACTAGTATAACTGTAACCGAGTAACTCTAATTTTAAATAAGATTAACTTTTTTAATTGAGATAAGGTCTGTGAACTGGGCTGGCTATTTTAACAGATTAACATCATTTGCTTTAATTTAGTTGGTTATTTGTTTTGCTGACTAGCATGGTGTATTATCTTGTTAAAACTCAAAATTAGTACTAATACCCATAATTGAAGCTGTAAAAAAAAAGCTTTTCAGATAATAGTCGTTATGTTGTATAAAGTTATAGTTCCAGCAACTAAAACATTTTTTCTCTACTTTCATATGATATACACTCCCAAACCAATAAACAACGAACTCTGAATTTTTTAGTGAGGAGAAATGTTTTTCAAATCTTGTTTATTTCCCATCGCCCAATTACTCTTTGTCGCCCATCAGACCCTAAAAGTTTGAACTTACTTTCGTCACTAAAAATAACGTTGTTGACTTACAGACTGACTAGTAATTTAATTGTGAGTTCCAAACATACTTATATTTAATGTTTTTATTATTGAAAAGTGATTTTTTTGCTAATGATCGTGAGACGAAACCCCACTTTTGACAATGGTCTTGAAACAGTCTAACGAGAAATTTTTTTACTGGTTTTATATTTAATACTTCTTGCTCTTTTTAAATAGTTAAGTCTGTTATTGATCTTAATTTCTTTCTTCAAGCTAATTATAACTTTTTTATTTAACGACTTATTACTCTTCGACCAAAGCTTTCTACATAAAAAGCTTCTATCGACGAATTTTTTTTACTTCTGTAAACTAAAGGCTTATAAACGAGCAGCTTTTCGTAAATTTGTTTTGAATGGTTGTTTGTCTCACAGTGCGCTATATTTTTTATTTTTTTTCTCTTGTGAAGTAACTGTCTTGGGTATTAAAACATAAAGCAATATCTTACTTTTTTAGTTCTAATTTATTATATATGGAACGATAAGTAGCAAATGTCATTTTTTTTTAAAAAAAGGTTTTTAAAAAAACTTATGACACACGCCGTCTAGATTGAGGCCTTAGTAATTTTAAAGAAGTTCTTTTGAGCTATAAGATTCTATAAAAAATCGTTTAACTTTATTCTTTTTTTTTGCTCTGGCGTAGTTTAATTAAGCAAAAAAATTAAGTAAAAACATAACATTATACAGAGGATCCCATAAATAAAAATACAAATCTCACAAATAAAAATACAAATATAAAAACACAAATCCAATAATATAAAATTTTATTTCATATATAATAATTCATTTCCAACAAATGAAAGTACAATTAGTGAATGGAAAAGCAATTACGACAATATTAAATATACAAAATTTAAAATTTAAACCCAGATCTTAATTAAAAATTCAAATTCAAACGAATAAAATCTATAAAAACAAGTGTATAAATGAACACGTTAGAATTGAATCGGTATTAGGTGTTAAAAATAAAGCCAATTGTTTGAGAAAGATTTAAAATACGAGCCGATAAAAATTGTTTTTATAATAGTATTACGTTAATATAGAATGAGAAAATGACTTCAAAAATCTATGAAAAAACTGTGTGATGTATCACAATAAAAAAAACTTTAGATACACTCATGCGCGACATAAGAGAAAAAGATAATCAGAGCGAGAGCCTTGTTCAAGAAAACAATGTAGATCAGAACAATCTTCCAATAGATAGAGAAAGAAAAAAAAGGGTTTTGTTAAACGATCATATTTTTGAGCAAATTAAACATTTATTGTCGCTGAATAGAAATGTTTTGGATATCACCCAATTGTGTAATATAAGTCGCGACGCGGCTTACAAGGCAGTAGCAAAAATACAGAGTTCTGATGGGAACGTTTTTTTTTTCGAACGCTTATGGCAAGCCACGTAGACCCAAAAACGACAATAGAGCCGTAAACACACTTATAACAGAAACTCTCGGTGAGGACAACTCATTAACTTAAATAGGTCTAAAAGAAAAGCTTCGTAAAGCTAAAAGATTGATTTCTAGCTCACGCATATCTAGACTTGTAAAGGGTTGTTCTTTAACGCGCAAAAGGCTAAAGAAAAGATGTTCTGTGGTAAACACAGAAGACCACTTCGAGAGATTGCGCGAATATTCTTTTGCTTTTTCAAGATTAGGAGGAAGAAATATTTTGTTCCTTGATGAATCTAGATTTAATCTTCATACATCAATAAATTATGGATACTCCCCTATAGGTATTAGCCCTATTAAGCATCAGCTCGCTTCGAAGGGATAGGATTTATTCCTTTGCGCAATAATTCAAGAACAGGTATAATCTCCAGCAAGATTATCGAAGGGGGTTATAATTCAGAGAAATTTGGAGATTTCTTGGGCATATCAGCGAACGTGGAAGCCTTCAGTAATTCGCCTATTCTAATTATGTACAATGTCTCAATACACAAAACACAGTTTTTTTAAACAAACTAGAAGACTACGGTGTGGAGGTTAAATTTTTGCTGCAATATTTCTCAGACTTAAATCCCATTGAAAATTATTTCAGTATTATAAAGTCTAGCTTAGATAGAATAAGGCCTGAGGCAATTACAAGAGAACAATTAAAACAAAATCTTGAGAATATTATAACATCACTTAGTGGTGAGAGAGGAATATTTGAAAATATCTACAGTCATATGAATGTGTTTATTAATAATCTGTTAAACGGCACTGTGTAAAGAATTTAAATCGTTTTTTTTAATATATCAAGTGCCCCACTTATTTAATTATTTTATTGTTGTTGGGATTATTATTATCATTATTTTTTTTTAAAAAACTATGCTTTTTCCGTTGTTTATCAATTCAAAATTAAATTTATTCCTGTCTTTGTTTGTTTTTTTTTTGACTCATTTTTTATTAACTCTTTCTTCCCTTATAGTTGTTTTTATAATCTCTTGGCTATTTTCTGTCTTTTTTATTGTGTATTATCGTTTTTGAACTCTTATTTTTTATTGTTTGCTTAAAAGTTTTTACTATTTGATTTGTTTTTTTTTGGAATTGAATTATTAATTATAAAATAAAATTTTATATTATTCGATTTGTCTTTTTATATTATTAGATTTGTCTTTTTATATTATTAGACTTGTATTTTTATTTGTTAGATTTGTATTTTTATTTATGGAACTTGTATTTTTATTTATAGGATTTGTATTTTTATTTATGGGACTTGTATTTTTATTTGTGAGATCCTCTGTATAGTAATTTTTTTTTATTTTTTTAAAACGACGCAAACACGCGCATTGGTGTCATTGTGATTCTTAAATAGAACAAACAACAGATGTTAATAAAAAATAAACATTGAAAAAAAAGACTATCAATGATTAAAAAGATGCTTAAGCGCCAGCGCTGCAACAACGATAAACAAAAGAGAAGTTTAAATATTTAAAGTTTATTATAAAACATTATTGATTACTTTTTAGTTGTTTTTTCCAAACTTTTTTCTTTATTTGTTTTATAATAGTTTTTCTTAACTAAGATTATAATAGAGAAAACTGTATAAGTATCAAATACGATCCACTTTCTTTTAAAGACTTACGTGAAAAAGTCGCGTCATTTTAATATATAACGAACGTTCTTTTTTTTCGTCTGTAAGCGCAAATAGAAAAAAATGTTTTCTCGTCTTCTGTTCCATTTAATACTTTATCAAGTTGTAAAATAGAGTATCGAGTTTTATTTAGTGTTCTAAAGCACCATGTGTACTTAGTCGGATTTTAACTATATATTATTAAATAAAAGAAACAAATACATATATTTTATCTATATAATATACTAGTTGTCATTGCGAATGAACACTCTTTTCTCATTTATGTTTTAAAAAATAAACAGTTTCATAACATCTTTTTTTAAAACTTTTCATTTACAAGCGCAACTTTTTTCTAGCAGTATAAATTAAACACAAACAAAGACGATTTGTAAACATAATCTCAATATGTAAATACCAAAAGCAGAGACTTATTTTTTTCACAAAATATTTTTTTTATTTTCTAAGTTTTTCTCGTGTCGCCAATAAAAAATCAAATTAAAAAAATGTTATATAAAGAATAAAGAGACATAACAAATAGCAATAAAAAAACGATAAGACTTAAGGCTCGTATTTAAAATTATTTCGGGTGAAAAATTCAATAAGCTTTCCAAAAAATTGGCAAAGTAAAAACTCTCATGCTCACACTATAAAACACTTTGCAAAAAAACATAACGTTTATTACAGTATCTTTCATTTATGATCTGACTCCCCCCCCCTCCCCCCCCCCCCCCCCCCCCCCCCCCCCCCGTCCTCCTGCGCGCCGGCGTTTTCCCTACCCCTCGATCCACCCTTTTTTCCTTTCCTTTTTGTCT
>SBJP01000113.1:0-27271 GCA_014805705.1 Cucumispora dikerogammari | reverse complement strand
CTACTAAAAAAAACAGATAAGAAAAATATTTGAAAATGACGTTTGTTTTATTTTGATCTTGATTATCATTTGATCTTGTTGTAAATAAATATTTTATATAATTTCCTTTTGTTTTTAAAACCAATTATTTCTTTCAAAATTTTGCTACTAAAAAAAACAGATAAGAAAAATATTTGAAAATGACGTTTGTTTTATTTTGATCTTGATTATCATTTGATCTTGTTGTAAATAAATATTTTATATGTTTTTGGATTAGTATACTAATGCTTTTCTGTATTTGATGAAGCTATTTCGATAAAAAATGAAATTTAATAAAATTGAAACGTTTTGCTTAATAAAGCAAACAAAAAAAAAACAATTAATAAAATATTTGAATGTAAAAATAAAAAATCTTTAATTAAATTTTTAAATTTTTTTTTCTATATTACGTTCTTTCACATTTTCTATATCTACATAAGTATTAGCAGCTTAAGTTTTATATTGGTTCAAACTGTTCTTGTTTTTTTTTTTAATATATTATTAGACAGTGTTGATAATTTATTTGAAATTTTAATTATTTCAAAAATCAAATATCTAAAAGGTCAAGCCCATCATGGCACCAAAAATAATGTTTATGTTAAACGCAATAGTATTTCTCACTTTCTTTTTAAACTATATTATTGGCGCCCCTAATGAATTAATAAATTGTGTGCATATTGACACGCATATGTTATATTAACTTCAAACAATGTAAACGAGTTAGCATATAAGACAATGTCGAGTTCTTTAAAAATACAAAATCTTCAGTTAAAATTTAATGGAGTGGCAAACTCTTTTTTAGATCCAATGTATAAACTCAAAAATTATCAAGGAAAAGAAATAGGTTTTGAATTTAGTGACACCTTAGATTTTAACAATTTTTTTTTTGGATAACCCTTTTATTAACGGATATAAGTGCAGATACTTAGCAAGGCTTGATTTAAAAAAGTATCAAAATTTTATGAGTGTTTACTTCATCAACAGAGGTGGCGATTTATTTATTTTTCCAATGCACAACACATATATATTATATGTTTTATTTGCTTCTCAACTTTGAAGATTCTAATTTTATTAAAATAAAAGACGATATTTTTGAAAATTATGTTTATGTTTTCGTTTATATAATCATAAATTTGAATGAAAAGCTTAAAACAACTGTATTGGAATTTGACTCAAGACCCTGCGGTAATAGAGAAATAGATTATGTGTTGGAATTCCCGGAAGGGTTTCAAGACATTAATATAAGGATTGAGAAAGTAAGTCCTCAATTATTTACATTATCAATTGACAATAAAGATAATAAATATGTCATAATTAATTCGCGAAGCGCTTCTGGTAGAAAACTTCTTAAATATTTTCTCAAAATACGTATTGAAAAACGAAATGCACGAAGAGGAGAGATATAATTATGAAAACAGAGTTCTTTTATAATACAGAGATTATAAAAACAACTTTTTAAAAATCGATTAATCAATATATAAAAGAAAATTCTTATTGAAACAACTTAGAAATACGAGAAATCAAAGCAACTTTCATGTGCTTTTGCAGATTTTTTAATCATTTAAAGTTGTTACAAATCAGTGTATTTTATTCAAGAAAAAAGAATGTGTTTTTTAAAAAAACTGTGATAAAAAAAAATTAAACAGAACTGTTTTTGTTTTGTGTTAATACCTGTTTTTTAAAAAATTAAATGATAACTTAAATCACAGATTTTGTAATAAAGTATAAAGAAAAAACAAAAGATCAGTTTCGGTGGTTCAAAGTAGATCAATATTTGTGTATAGTCAAATAACTTATTTCATTGTTTGTAATACTATTTAATTTCACTTTGAAGTTTTCTTGGTGTATATGGTTTTTGACCCAAAAATATTTTAAGTAAAACGTTCTTAAAACTAAGTTATTATATTGAACTTACATTCAAATATATTTTACAACTATTTCATAAAACACCTGTTTTCCTAAAAGGTCACTATTGCAAATTTATATTGTTTTTGCAGCTGCGAGTTGACTTTATGATAATATATTATGTAATAAACTACAAAAAAATACTCGAAAGCCTCATAAAACAGTTGTTTGAATGACACTGCTCGGAGAAAAATGTAAGCACCAATTACAAAGGAAAAAAATTTATTTTATTTTATTCATTATTCTTTACCCTTTAGTATAAATAATATAAAACACTTTTTTAGCTTTCACTCGAAACAAGAAAACATAACAGTAATTTATACACTACATTTACAGTAAACTTTTTTAAATAAAAGCGAATTTTTTTTGTTTGTACTTATAATTTTGTACAGAGCTACACAAGTAAAAATATATAGTATTAAAGAATATACGAAGATTATATAGCATGTTTACACGTTATACAACTTTGTTGATGTAAGATTTCACTTCTAGATTTACTTTTTATTTTTTTGAAATAGTTTTTAAATTTTTAGTGTTTTCTTAGTAACAATTATTGTTACACCCCAAACACATCCCCCCCTCCTTAAAGAAATAACTATATTAAATAAATAAAAAAAGGAGCCTCTACCGAGTATCGAGCAACCCTTCTATAGATTACGTCTATATAAGATAACAGCTCAGCTACGTGGCTATAATGTTACTATATATAATCTACAATAACGAAACGAAATGAAACAAAAAATAAATATTAGTAGAGTTATAATAAAAATACTATAATAAAATTATAGTGGGGGGATGTCTGTGGGGTGTGTCAATTAATTTTTTTATGTCATTCAATAACATTATCACAGAAATAAATTTCAAACAAAACTAAGAAAAAAAATTAGGATGTTGTCTAGTATTCTCAACTATAACCTTATATATAAGTAAACGCCAGTATAATTTAATTAAGTAAATTTGAGTTAAGAAAAAAACATATCATCTTATGATTCTCTTTTTTTTTATCGTTAAATAGCTTAACCTACATGTTAATGTCTTTATATTGCTCGAAAACGAATTAACTTTTGTTTTTAGAAAAAAAAGATCTGTTAAAAAGACTAAGAGTACAAATACAGCTGCCCTGTCGTTCAATCGCGCTACATTAAAACGAAATCTGTATATAGTTGTTTATTAAAATTTGATAAAAGAATCGTTTTTGTTTGATCATACTTGTTTTTTTTCTTTTAAAATTATAATAGACTTTGATTAATTAAGATTATACTAGTGGATAGAAGACAAGAACGTCAATTTTATCTTAACGCCGATTTTTTGAATTTAATGTATCATAAGGTCCGGAATACTTAACAGTCTTGGCTTATAAATATTTTGAATAATTTATATTTTATGTGTTTTGAAAATATACCGTCAAAAAAAAAATTTTTTTTAATATCGACAATATTGTTAAAATAAAAAAGTCTTTATATACAAATTATAGTTTAAACATTAATATAAGTGAACGAAAGTTAGAGTTTTCGATTTGTTTTTTATTTATATATTAGTAAGAATCTTTAAAAAAAGTTTTAACGTTTACAACTCACGCCCCTAGCCAATTATCAAATTAATTTTAATGAAACGTCAAATTTAACTTATTTTTTGGTATTTAATCAGTGTTGTTTGATATTAAACTCTTCTTTTTATTAGTCTAAATATAATCAACTTAGTCTAAATATAATCAACTTAGTCTAAATATAATCTCTTCTTTTTATTATATTTCACACAATATCATATATATGACATTTTCTTTCGTAACAATAAAAGTAAATTATTTGTGCCCCTTTTTTAAAATCTTGTGTTTTGACTCAAAAAAACTTTAATAAAAAAAATAAATTAATTTTTTTAATTTAATCATGAAAACACTATGTTTTATCTTCAACCAATCGACACTTCCAATTTTTCACATACTAAATACATCACAGACTAGTGGTGGGGATTTACTAGAAGATCGTATTTTTCGACGAGACGGCCTTATAACCTCTGATCAATTAATAGATTTAAATGAAAATATAAATATTGAAAGACTTAAACTCGAAGATTTTACACTAGATATTAATAAAACAGGAAACTCAATTTTATTTCCATTATTTAAATTAGAAAATGATGGTGAAAAAAAACTCGAAAAATTTTTAGATTTTAATAAAGTTGATTTAAAAAACAACACTATTAAAGGAAATAGTGCTTGTCTATGTGATGTTTATATAAAATGTTCAAATGGCTCTGAAACACTTAAACAAATCAATACGACAAAAAACGCTGATATTTATATTTTTAAAATCCCTAGTACATGTACACTACATCTTTTCTTGTTTATAGCTTTCGGAGATATATTCAAATTTGATTTAAAATCAAATGGATTGCATAGTATATCATACAAGTTAAAAATCAGTAATTTAAGAGAAAACCCAGAAAAAAAAAATTTTACTTTCCCAGGTACTCAAGGTAGTAGTAGCAGAGAATATACCTTAGCTTGGCCAAAAGGCTTTCGGAAAAATAAATATATTGTTAATCCAAAATCCCAAATATCTTTTGATAGATCACACAATGAATACAATAATATGCGTGCCAGTATGAAAACAACTAGGGGAAAACATCAAATAATCTTTTCTGAAAGTCGTTGTGTAACCGGAATAGATAAAATAGACGAGGCAACAAACGTAAATCTGTTAAAAGAAAATATATCAGAAAACACACCGTCTTTGATTGGAGAAGCAGTTTATGCTGCCGATAATCAATATACTTTAATATCAGATTCCATAGAACCGACTAATATTAAAAATACTGAACAGTATAACATAAACGTAGATGATAAAAATGATAGTGCTTCCGGGGAACAGTCTTCCTTATATGAAGAATCATTATCAGAACATGAATCAATAACAGAGAGTCAATTAATGTTGGAAGAACAAACGAAAATAGTTGATTATTTACAATCGGAGGCTCAATCAACATGTGACAATCATCTACTATGTTTGCAAGAAGGTATAAGAGAAACATCACGAGTATTAGAAAAACCCCCACTGGTAGAAAAAGTTGTAGATTCAAAAAAATGTTCTGAGGATCTAGAAGAATTATTGGCAGAAAAACAAAAGATACAAGAAAAACATTCGACATTAGAAGAACAATTAAAACTAGAAGAACATTTGTTTTCTAAAAAAGAATTAATGGAATCAAAAGAATCATTGACAGAAAAAGAAAAGTCGATATTAGATAAAGGTTCAAAGTCGGAAAAATATTTGACTCCTCAGGGACATATAACAATAAAAGAACAAGTAGGTTCACATACTCAAGATTATTCAAAAGAAAAAGATATGCAAAAAGAACAAATGAATAAGAAACTACAATCGATGTCACAGGATCAAGCGATGCCACATAATATTGAAGTATCGGAAAATCAGTCAATAACGGAAAACATAATATTAACAAACAAACTATCAACACCAAACAAGAAGTTAGAAGCAAAAAAACAACTAGAGAAAAAAAATCAAATAACATCAAACGATAAAGCTGTACATGTCGATAAAGTAACAAAAAATGATCGAGAGGAGAAAAAAGATCGAGTACAAAAAATCGAACAAATAATATCAAATGATATGGTAAATTCAGGTGATAAAATACTTTTTGAAGATCAAGTAGACGCTGTATACGCACTAAATTCGAAAGATAAAAAACCAACAGAGCAAAAAAACACTACGGACAGTCAAATAATATCGGGGAAACACGAACAAACCAACAAGTCAACAAATAAACAAAACAAGGTGTCACAGAAAACAAAACAAAACAACAGTTCTTCATCTATGCCACACGATTTCTTGATATGGATAATCGTAGTGTCTGCTATATTACTTCATGTTTTTATATTGTTTATAACTTACTTTTTATACACAGACTACACTCAAAAAAATGTTGTAGTTAAAGTAATATAAATCTATTTGCTGAAATAACTGTATCAATAAAAAAAATATTTGACTACACAATTTTTTTGTTATTAAAATTTTTAATGTTATATCGATTAATAGACTGAACTTTACAAATATTTATTTTTTAGAAACGCTAGTACAACTAACTAATATTTTCACTTAGTTAGTTTTTATATTAAAAACTCAAGGATTTTGTTCAATTAGAAATAAATACAAAATTCAGTTTCGACGATATTTATTTGCGTGTTATAAATTAACGTAAACTTTTCCATATGTATATAATATAGTAAATTGTTATGTATTTGAACTTGGCTAATTGTCTGTACATAGCATGAACAAACATATTTTTTTTTTAGAATTTTCAACCTGAATATTAAAAGTAAGAAAATTTATATTGGAGAAATTTTTATAAATAAAAAGTTGTGTTAAAAAAAATTAAAGTAATAAGAACAAGACAAGGTTTTAAAACAAACTGAACATTATCTCTATACCAAAAAAATCTTACACCGGAGCTTTATTTTTAAAAAGCTTATATTGTAATATGTATTTAAGACAAAATTTTGAACAAAAGTTGCTATGAAGAAAAAGAATTGAGTTAAGATATAAAAAAATAAATTGCAGTTCAAAACTCAAAAGTACTAATCTATAAAGCTTTCAAAACAAAATGTATTACACGAAGCAATAGAAAAATACTATTTTATTCTGTATATGTTTGTATGAGATTGTTATCTAAAACAAATGTTTTTTTTTACTGATATAAATAAATTAAAAAAAGATATAGAAGCTAATCTATAATAAAACCTGTGTTTTTTTATTTTCAAAAAAAAAGGCAAGCTTTAAAAAAATAAAATACTTTCTTTAAAAATTTTTTTCTTTTTAATTATGTAATTTAGAATTAAATCGAGGTAAGTGATATGTTTCAGATTTAATGCATTATCTATTGTTTTTATTCTTTTGATGACTTCTTAAGAGTCGACCATTTTCAAATATTCTTTTTTTTTACTTATAAAATTTTTTCATTAATTTTTTTAAATCTTCTTTAATTTTGAAAGTCCTAATTCATTAATTACATCTTCCACCTTATCCTAAGTATTTTCACTTAGTTTCAAGACACCGTTTGCTTCATATAATAAAACTTTTTTGTATTCAATTATATTCTCAAACGATTTTTTTTATTTAATTAAATCTAAGAACACGTTTTTTTAAAAACCTGTATAGATTTCTATCTAATCTATTATAACATCGACGTTTACTTTATCGAAATTATACTTGAATTTATTCAAACAACTTTTATTTATGATAAAGTTTCTTTTTTTTGTCTTTATATTGTATATTATAACATGTTTAATGTTTATAGATTATTGTAGTTCAAAGGCACAAACGTTTATCATTCAAACATATTATAACTTTTTTCATTTTAATTGATAATCTTGGCTTTTAAACTACGATTTATTCTGATATATAAAGGATGAGTTCTCAATTTAATTTTTGATTCAGGAAAACAAGCACTGTATTGTCCAGTTTTTGTTGTTTTATGAAAAGGATAATTATTCGTTAATAACAAAGTTTTTTAAATTTACTTTTTGTTTTCATTATCACATTACTTCAGCTATGTTTTAAATATACTGTAGTGTTTCATGTTTCTCTTTCTTTTATATTTAGCGAAGAATAGCAAATCAAGCTTTTTAAAACACGTATTTTTTTGATAATACAAAAAAGAATATTAAGTGTTTTTCGGAAGATCATATTAGTACTAGTACACAGCAGCAATGTGGGCGTGTCTTTATATATGTCACATCTTTTTTTGTTATAAGGCCCCCGATAAAATATCTTTTTATAAAAAAAGCTGTTTCAAAACAGTAGCATATTTATGATGGTTTAATAACGCCTCTTTTTTACTTGACGGAAACGAAACTGTTTGTAAAATCAATATTCGATAGTTTAAAAGTCTTTTATGACAATAACGCCTATTTAACATTATTTACTAGATTTAATTTTTATAACCATACCGAAAAGCATTTTACTGTACGATCGAGTGTTTTCAGAAACTTATTATGGATTTTAACAAAAAAAGATTAATCCAAAATATCCCGACTTTCGCTTATACCAAAACTATTCATAAGCATTGTATATATGACGTTGAACACTAAGTCTCATTTAATATTTTTGTTTCCACATACTAATACTAAATGATCATATATAAAATTCAACTTTTTTTTTAAAATAAAATTCCGGTAGATCTTCCTGTAAATTATTTTTAAAATTTATAACAAACATTTAACAACTCGTGCGAGCAGTGGCTTTTGAAACTGAAAACCAAACGCTATTATTTCTTTTATTTCATAGTTGTTTTGTTTGAAAAAAATGTTTTTTTTTCTTCGGTGCGAAAACTGACAGGTTTTTGAGAAAATATCAAATTATTTAAAAGCAACAAAAGGTTTCAAAATTTTAGAAAAATTAAGTTTTAAAGGTTTTAATGTAGTTAGAAGAAAGCTGATTTTTGATAAAATAGTATGTAAAAAAAAAGATGTTTTATTTTACAGGCTCAAATATATCACTTTTCTTCTGATATACACGACTGTGCGCCACATACAATATGCTAATTAAAGCCAAAGCGATAAAGAAAAAAAGCGAAAACACACCAGGCATTATTTAAAGACTTATTCAATCCGGTTCATATAAACTTTACTCGTCTAAAGCTGATTAAGCAAAACACACAATTAAAATTAATTCAGTAAAATTTAATTAAAAACAAATTACCCTTTTTCTATGAAGTTTCATTTTTTTCGTTAAATAGCATCACACACGAATTAGTAAATCTTATCTTTTGTAAAAACCAATTAACGACGAATAACTTAAAAATATTGTTTTATAAAATGACCGAATGCGTTTAAACAGTTTTTTTGGTTTTTAAGCACAACGTGACTATAAACAAGAGAAGTTGTTTTTTTAAACTAGAGATATATTGATTTTTATTGATTACTACTCAAAAAAAAATTTTGCTTAATTAAACTAAAAACAATTTTAGATAACTTAATGAAACTATGAGGTGTTATAAATGCACATTTTGGTAAAACTTTCGAGTCGTCATTTTTCAATTCAGTGAGTTGTTGCCGAGCGTGATTGGTCTTAACACATAAGTTATATTTAGACTTTTTCAAAATATCTAATTTTTTTTTCTAAATATTAACTATTCTTTCAACCTAATAACCTATATTTAAAATAACTTTCATATGTTTTAAAAGTATCTTTATGTTCTCTCTTCACTTATATGTTATAACCTCATAAGAACAATTTAAAATATTTACTGACTGAAAAAGCACTGAGAAATGAAATAAACAGTTAATTAAAAGCATTATTCTCGCAAGTCTTAACAATCAAAACCTTAGAATTCATAAAAATCTGTTAATATCGTGACAATATGATACTGATAGTATTGTAGCTTGCCCTCATTTTAAGGAACTCTAGCATTTGAAAATATTTTTCTAAAAGCAGATTAAATATTTCGAAAATTTTATTAAGTATGTTGTAAAAAAGTAAATATTATCTAAAAAGATTAAGTTTTTTGTAAAAATCCCATGTACAGTAAGTTACGTTATAGTATAGCTCTCTTAGGTTGAATAGAAGGTTTTTAACAATATCTAAAGTTATTGTTACAATTCGTGTGAAATAACCATTTTTCTTATCAAATAGAGTTGCTTTTTTATTAGAATATATGCTTTTTGTTTAAAGATTTTGTTCTGTGGGCTTTTTTTCTTGATTTTTAACAAAATTAAAAAAAACATTTTGATAGCTGGCTTCGATGAGGCTATAAAAACACAAAGCAATATATATTTTAAAATGAAAGCTTAAGGCAATGTTTGATCTCAAAATTGTTTTTGACTATATATAATCTCTCCCGCAGCTCTTAGACTTAGTATAATACAATTATCAGTGTTTCTGATTTTTAATAACTTTCTCTGGTTCAGCAACATAATATAGGTAAAAAAAATTTAAAATAATCGTTTCTCGACAATAAACAAAATATTAGATAATGTTTTAAAACGAGAGATGGGCGGGCTTTCGCTTCAAAAAAAACCGCGGGGGTTAGTCTCGTGAAAAACGTATACAAGAAACAAAAGAGAAACTAAAAAATAATTGAATTTTTTAAGAAAATAAAAAAGTAGCTAAATGTATTTTTAATGTTTAAAGCGAAAGCAGTGTATCGAAAACGATTAGTTTTTATATATTATTCGAGTGATAGTTTTTTTTTATTAATGAATAACTTAAGTTTTTCCTTCGCGACTCCGGTCTTTTGACACTCAATAGTTTGTCGTTTTATGGAGCTGACAAATATTTATTTCGTCGGTTTTGCAATATGAAAAAGGTTTTTATAAAGAAAGCAAGGCTGTGTCGTTGCGCGAGTATCATCTTCGATATTTTGCTACGAAGAACTTCAATCGTGTATTGAACGAGTTGTTTTTTTTGATGCTCTCAGAAACACCTAAAAACATGAAGGGGGCTTGTATCTCTCAATTCAGATCTGCTGAGCGACCAAGATAGGTGTTTTCGAAACATAAAAGAAAAGTATTTATCATCTTTGTTCTAAAGCGAGTTAAAGCTGGGATACAAAGGCATATTTTTATTGTAGTAAAATTAATTCAACAAAGCGTAAACAAAGAATGAGTTTACATTGTTTACTAAAAAAGGTTTTAGTTGTAAAGCCTTAATAGACCGAGGTTCTAAGTGCGTCTCCACAACGATTGGTTAATTAAAAAAACGTAGTTAATTTCTATTTGTTTGTTTATTTTTCATAACATCACTCAGGGGGCGCTTTCAAAACTATTGCACTGACTTAAAAATACAGTTATTACTCGTGAAAATTTTGTTTTACGCTTGTTTTTTCTCTCTATCAAAGCCAGTCACAATAACACATATAAAAAAAACATTTTTTACAATGTATATTATATTAATTATAAATATTGTATAAAAAACACGTAGTGTTATTTTAAAAAACAGCTATCAAAAACCGATTTTCTTTTACTCTAAAAAACCATAAAACAGTTTGTTTTTTTAAGATCTTTTACAGTAACAGAGATGTTTATTAGTTTGGTTTAAAGAGTATCATATGTGCCTCTTATAGAGAAATTAGAGTAATTTCAATTTTATCTATTAAGCATTTCATTTTATCTATTAAGACTTTTAAGAAGATGAGCTCGTTGTTGATTATAATTCTGTTTAATTTGTGCATTTCGTTAACTACAACAACACTTATGTTTTTTTTGTTTTCAGCTATTCTCGTTTTATTTTTTTTTCAACTATTCATGTTTTATTTTGTTTTCAACTATTCATATTCATGTTTTATTTTTTTTCAACTATTCATATTCATGTTTTATTTTTTTTTCAACTATTCATATTCATGTTTTATTTTTTTTCAACTATTCATATTCATGTTTTATTTTTTTTCAACTATTCTCGTTTTATTTTTTTTGATTTAGAACTGACTGACACTAGGCGCGCAAGAATATGGTTATTCAAGATCGTTGCAGTTATTTTCTTATCACACAAAATTACAGAACGGCCACATTGTCTAGAGAAACTCCTAAGAATGTTAGGGCTTCCAATAGATTTTTTGAAAGTATATAAAAAACGCTAGTGTAAGCTTATCTGTATTTCTAATGTTTTTAATATTGACTTGTTAGTGTGATTCTTTTGGTTGTTAGAGTGAAGCCTTGATCATTTGATCAAAGTTATGCTTCTGGCACGGGCGGAATTTCGCGGTTTTAATTTAAGAAAAAAAATTGGCTCTTAAACTAAGTATAAAGAAGTTGAGTAACTTTTTTAAGCTATATTGTGTTTACGGATAAACTAAAAATTTTAATTTAAGCAAACTTGCGGCAGAACGCAACATTTCTATACTAATCTGTGTAATATATACAACAGAGATACACTCTTTTGTTTTCGTTTGTAAGATTTAAAGAAATTTTTAATTATCCAACTAACATAGATATAATTAATGTGTTAGTTTAAAAAACTTAAATTCTCATGTAGCTTTTCGTTTTAAATATGAAAAGAGTCTGAAAATTCTTTTTTGAATAGAAAAGTGCTTTAAATAAAAGTAAAAGCCAATATTTAAATGTGAAACAAAAATATATAAAGCAACCGACTTTACTGAACAAACCAAAAGAGGCGAACGATTATATTTCTAGGATTGATGATTGACGATTGGTCTTCCAGTATATAAAGCAAAAAAGTGCCAGTCCTAGAATAAGAACACAAAAAAGAAAAACTGCAAGTATCCAAAGTTTATTCTTTTCTTTAACAGAAATGTTTTTATGATTATCTGGTTCTTTAAAGACGTTCTTTTCGGGCTCTGCTGTCTCACTCGTCTCGTTTCTTGATGAGTCTTGTTGGCCTGCAATTCCAAGAGTCTCTTTATATGTCACTTGTTCAGGTACACAAGGGGTGTTTTTAGATCTTAAAGGCTTTATGAATATGGGAGTATTGTCGTTGTTAGTGTGTGATATTTCTATTGCCACGAGCTTTAATAGATTTATTGAAAATGTAACATCTAATAATTTTTTTGGAATATCAAAAGTATATCTTTTTATTTTTTCGGCACGTTCGCCAAAGTTAATTGTAATTAAGTTTTTTATATCGATTGACAAGCAAAATTTTATATAATCTATATTTCCTTTATCTAATTCGGGAACGAGTTTTTTATCATCTGGGAAAGATAATAATAAGTAGAGATGCAAGTTTTTCGACGATGGTTTTGGAAAAATAAAAAAGTTGCCTTTGCCTGCGCGTTGAATTTTACTGCTGCCCTGCTGTTCATAATCAATATCTATATTGTGCTTACTTTGTAAAATGCCATTCACATTTTTTATTTCATTAAAATCAATAATATCAGCAAATTCAGCTTCAATTACTTTTCCATTCTGCCATTTAAGCTCAAATATAGGAAATAAAATAGAATCTCCGTCATAGTCATCTCTTAATTGAAAATCTTCTAGTGTAGGATAGATTTGATTTGTAATTAGAGGCAGATTTTGTAGTTCGTTTGAAGTGATAAGACCGCACATCTGTTTGGGATCTTTTAGTGTCATAGGCCAAGTAGATAAGTAGTACATTGTCGTTGATATAATATTTTTAGCTTTTTCTATAAATGGCTTCCATGTGTTTAAGATGTAATTGAAGAAATTTTTATTACTTGAAGTTGTTTCTTCGGTCATGGATCAAACACAAAAGCTTTTCATTGTTTGTTTTTTAATATTAGAAATTTTTAATAAAATTTTATTAAAAAATTTTTTTTATGTTTAAGTTATGTGATAAGTAAATTTTTAATAAAATTTTATTAAAAATTTTTTTTATGTTTAAGTTATGTGATAAGTAAATATTTAAATAACCGACAAACACAAAAAGCCTCATTTTTTGTCATAAATAGTCATAATATAACACATATCAGTAAACAAAAACAGATTCAGAATAACATAAGTGTTAAAAAACAAAATAATCAAACAACCTCTAATTTCATGACTTTAAAAAAACAACAAAATACAGTTTTACATTTTACGTTAATGTTAAATAAAAATATCTTGGTTATTAAGATCATTAGAACCTGTTTTAATGTATTAAAACATTATGTTTATTTATAATAAGCACCCGGAGTTTTTGAAAACATCGACTAAAAAAAAAACGAATAACAACTTAAGTTTTAGATTCTATTTGAAGTTGATATTTCTTTATGAAACGATTTATATATTTAAAAAAAAATTAGTTTGAGAAGAATTTTTAAAATTTTAATAAAGATTAATATTAAGTTTGTTTTATATTAATTTGTACAAAAAAAAATTTTTTTATTAAAAGTCTAAATGTACGATGGTTTTGAAAGAAAAGCCGTTAAAATCGCTCTATATCAATTTTTATATAACCTTTTTGTTCAGATACAATTAAAATAAGACCAATTTAAAGTTCGTTTTGTTAATTCTCGTTCTCTTAACTCATTGACTAGTAATATTTTTGTACTTTAAATTTATATTTATAAATCAAAATCAAGTTATATTTTGTCTTTTATTCAAAACAAAGAAAGACACGAATTTTTTATACACTATTGCTTTTTTGTTAAATATACAAAAACAACAACCATCATCTGAAATATGAAATATAATATATGCGACTTTATTTAACCTGCCGCTTCAGAAAATAAATTTGACTTAAAATCAAATGAAAACTTACATAAACTTTCTGTGTTATTGTTACTTTAAAAATACTCTGTAGCGACATAAAACGCTCATTGCATGTCAAGATTAAGTAAAGCTGAAATCGTATGAAAATGTTAAAATTGAATCTTGTAATTATAAGAAAAAAACATTTTTTTTTCGTCTAAAAACCTAGTTAAAAAAAAAGTTGGAAGAAAACTTAAAATTTTTCTTTTTAAAAATGCACAAAAATATGTCATTGAAAATAAAATATGCAAGCGATTTATATTTGAATATTAGCAAAAAAAATCGAAAATGCATTTACCTTTTCATGTTGTATAATTGTTCTGATAATTTAATTATGATTAGTTTAATAAGCATTACATTTTTGAAAAAAACAAATTATATTTTCAACTATTTAAGAAGTAAAATATAAACTCCCGTAGTTTTCTAAATATTCTTAATAAATAATGTTGAAGTGTTACTACATGGACAGCTAGTTGTTGATATTATAAAAGCTACGTAATATGCAAACGCCAACATTTTGACAAGACATATTTCACAATAAAACTTTTGCTGTTTTAGGTTTTACTTATAATAAATGTGTTTAATCCAATTATGTTTTACAAGTTTTCAAAAACTTTTTTAAAAAAAAATCCTTATAAAAAACAACAGTAGGTCAATATATAGACGTTTAAGATAAATAATATTAAGGATTGTTTTTTTCCAAAAGATATAGAAGACGATCATTCTAATTTTTATAAGACAAAAATCAAAAAAATAAAACGTTTTAATAGAGTCCAGAGTCAAAAATAAAAAAAAGTTTTTCTTATAAAACAAAACTCTCTGATTATATCTTTACTTTTTATATTGCTATGCTATCTTAATATAAAAAACAACGAAGGTGTGAGCGCTTATTCGGATTTATGATATATGCTCAACAATATAAGAACTATAATATACTTAAAACAGCAACAGTTCCCGATCTCGCTGAAATAATTGATAACGCCAACTCGTCACAAAAATATAAAAAAAATAGCGATTATTCATTCTCCCCTTTGCCACACACGAATAATAAAGCAAAAATAAGTTCGTTAATTTTTAAAAACAAAAGATTTTTCTCTCAGAGAACAATGAGCTGTTACGTATTTTTCTTCGTTTGCCGAAAGGCGCAAAAACCCCCACGCGTCGATATAATTTATTGTTTTATTTAATTTTTTTATAAAACTCGCTTCGATGCGTTTTTCTTCATTTTTTGAACACGAAAAAGTTTTAATCACATGATCTTAATGATTTTTAGATTGGAGTTTAATACAATGGTTATCCAGTTTTATTTGTTTTTTTAATTTGTTCCGTTGTTTATTTATTTAATTAAATTATACTAACATTTTTTTTAATCGTTTTTAATATATATGTGTCGAAATTGTATATATTTCCGAAGAGTTTGTGCTAGACAATTCAACGAAACCGTGAGCTTTTATATGTTCGCTCCATGAAATTTGATCAGTGATATCAGAATTATGAGATACTTAAAACGAGACTTCAACACTCAAAAGCGCGAGATACGTTTTTGATATTTGTAAAGTTTTATAAACGAATATAATCCGAGAAAGACAATAACAAACATTTAGGTCGAAGATACAGTACTAGTTGCAAAGCAGATTGGTTTTATATTTGAAAGAAGAAGACAAATAAACCAAACCTATTGTTTTTCTAACACATATATAATTCACCAAGTCAAGTAAATGATGTTACATTCAACAATACGAATTAATTAATAGATTATAGCTATTCTTATTCTTTTTAAAAAAGTGGTTTATGTGATTCGTTTTAGTTATTTTATATTTCAAACATTCGAATTGATGTTTATTAATTGTTTTTATATTTTTTTCAAAAAAAATAGTGTGTATAAAGAACTCAGTATTTTTCTATTGTTTAAATATAAAAGATTATTTAGAACGAGTTTTTGTTTTTTATATATTAATTTTAACTACGAAAATCGAATATTTTTTGTTTTTTTAAAATAGAACGCTTTTTAACAAATATACAATTAAATTTTACTTTATAAGTTTAATATAAAAAAATTGATATATATAAATTTTTTTATAACACGAGATTTAAGGACATATTCGTTAAAACAAGTTTTCTGTTATTTTTATTTGAAAAAATTTTTTTTTTACAAATTTTTTACTAAATAAAAACACATCATAATCTAAAAAACACAACTCAAAAAAAGTTTACTATATATAAAATAAACTGCCGAACATTGCGATATTGTTTAAAAAACCAAAACAAAAAACTTAATAAATATAAGATTTTTTTAAAGGTTTTTATTTTTATATTAAGGCTTTTCGCTTTGTTATTCTTATACTCGGTTTCTAACTACCAAATATTTTTAATATACACGAAAAAAGTTTTTAATATGTTTACGAAAATATATAAATAGAAATCTTAATTAAATTTCCAAGCTAATTTTTTTTTTTATTGGCGAGTAAACGCTTTTTAGATTTTAAAAATTTTGTCCGACACTGTGTTTTTATATCAAAACAAACATTTTAATTTACTGTATAAATACAAGCTTGCATATACAAGGAAAACAACCGATAATGAATTCGATATTACGAAAAAACATTGTCTTTAAAAAACAATTCTTTTATTTTTTATGTATTAACATAATTATCAGATATAGAGTACAATAAAACAAAAAAAACTTTTTTAATGATGTTTTTCTATACGCTATAAACTTTTTGAGTGCTTAGTTATATGTCTTTTAAAGATATATATAAGCTCAAGCAAAATGCTTATAGCCTGTTTTTTATATGCCCCGACAATACTCGCCCGCGAATCGAACATATTACTCTGATAGTAGTTCTGTTGATTGCTGAACTAATATTGTTAATAAAAAATTAAATGAGATGTGTCTTAGTTAAAAAGACATCAATGAAAAAATTAGTATATCGTGAAAACGACATAAAATAAGAAATATAAATTATTTGCTTTATATTTTATACTATATTATATAAAAGATAAATTAAATTTTTTTATTTGTCGTTTTAGTGATTATATTAACTTTTTTTTATTCATGTCGTTTTAACAACTATCTGACTAAAAACAATGTCAAAAAGTATCGCCAAAATATTAGAAAAAATTTGGTTTGAGCTCCCCACTTTTTTTGGCGCAAAAAATAAAAAAATTCATCAAAAATCGTTTATTAAAAGCTATTTATAAACGAAAATGTGTTTTTATTTTTGTGATATAATCTTTTTCGTTTTTCCGAATTCCCATTCGACAATTAAGATCGTTAAATTGTTTTTCGTCTTATTTGTACGTTTTTTTATAAATCTTTTTAAGCTTCCACAGCGAGACTCAATTGACTGGGTGTGTACTACAGAGCCGAGAGAACACACGAAGTGTTTTTTATGTTTAATAGTTTTATGATCAGCAAAAATATTTTTTACGTTTTTGTACTCTTTCTACTCGTCTGTATAATAACAGAACTTGCGTGCAGATTATTTATATGAATTGAGTCTATACTAAGTGAATTTCAGACTGATGTCAATTTTAAAAAAAAGTTTAATGCTGGCGGCATACCCCACCTCGCGCATTAAACAGTGCGAACCGGTCGTTCGGTATTATATTTTCTTTATGTTACGACAGTTTTATCAATTTCAACAATGCAGCCAGGTTTCCCAATCTTCATGTTTATAATGTTCAATAATGCTTCTTTAACGATGTCAAAAAACCGTCTCACACTGCTGTAATCGGCCTCTAATTGCGTTTTAATTTCGTATATTTGGGTTTTAACACCCCACGCATAAAATATTTTTAAAACTCTCTCTAAGTAAATCTTTACGACATGTAAAACCGACTCTGACCTAATTGGAACTTCTTTTTTTAAACATCTTAGAGCTTTACAACTCAGACCTTTCATCAGTTTTATTTTTTACTTTTTCAACTATCTCCTTTTTACAAACTCTACAAACATTTTTATCTCATAAAAGTCCTATTTCTCGAAATAATTTTAATCGAAGAACATTATCTTTAGCAATTGCATACAGCTCTGTTCTAATAAACATGGATTAAATTTTTATATCATAAAAAAGAGAGAGAACCCAACCCCTTTTTAACCAAATTTTTTTTAAAAAGTATCATGAATTTAAAAAAGTTCGCATAGATAAAAATGTGATCTGACACGTCTTTTTTGAAGTTATTTTAAAAATTTTTATAGCTTTATAGGCCATAAAAGAGAAAGTTTTAAAAGTAACAAAACTGAAGACTGTTTCTAAGACATGATGGGCATTTTTATTAGCGAATTAGGAGATACCTACTTATTTATTGCATTCTCTTTTAAAAAGATAGTTTATAAATATGAATAAAGTCTATTGAAGTTTTTAAAACAGCTGTTTCGTTTTAGATGTTTATTCGAATTTATTACCGAGAGAAATAACAAGTCTATTTAAATGTTTTTAAATGTCATGTTTGGGCTTGTAATAAAATGTTTAACAACAATATTTGATTACATAGAGTTGTAAAAAGACTATAAGCTTAAAATTAGACTTTGTACATTGCGTATTTAATAGTATAATTTATGACACATCTATTTAATATAACTAATTTAAACAATCTTAATTAGTTGCAAATAGTTTCGAGAACTTTTCTCTGAAAAAGTTTTTAATAAACTAAAATATAGCACTTCTTGCCAAGAACGTAGTTGTAGTTTTTGGCTATACGTGAGGTCCAAAGTTTGTCGAATGTTTCAAAAAAAAAACGATATGTTCTTTATAGATTAAAAAATGTTTCTGTAGTTTAAAACCCGATTTCAATCAAAAAGTTATTCCAAATAAAAACGTTTTCGAAATCAATACAATAGAATTACATGCTAGATTCTTACAAGAAGTCTTATATTTAAACAAAAACTAAAAACAGAGCAAATACATTCAATAAAAAAGACTCGAAAAAACGAACAAAAATCCAACGATAGATTTTTTTTGCCAATAATCTTTTTTCCCAATAAAAGATTTTATTTTCAGAGTCCACAATAATTATAACGAACGCAAAATACGCATCAAAATAAAAACGAACGGAGAAAATGCTTTTGTAGCAAAACTGCGACATTTTTTAGTGTAACAAGTCATTTTATATTTCCCCAGTCGAATAACATTTTTTATTAAATAATAGAAAATAAAGCCGTTTCATCTAATATATCTCGCCACAACACAGAAAAGTGCTTTCTAGAGATGAGCGTCTTTTCAATACTTTCTATTTTCAAAATAATATTATATTTGAAAGAGAAATAATTCTCAAAGAAAGAGATTCAAAGGATAAAATATAAGACTTCTATTAATTTAAATATGTTTATATAAAAATAAAACCATCTCTTTTTTAATTGAATTTGCTTTTATCTTTATTAAATAACTTCAATATTTGCTTTTTTTTCAAAACTTGCAAAAGGTTTCATAAACATAAGTAAAGCTTTTCATAAATGCAATTAAAAACACCCATAGACAAGAGTAAACATATTCATAAATATAAGTACAATTATATATCTTTTTGCAAATAAATCTTTCATTTTCCCAAACAACTTCTCATTCTGTTAATTATTTTTTCTGTTTTCACAAACATTTCTCTCATTTCAAACATCAATTATACTGTTTGAAAAACAGACAGTACTGTCAAAATTATTTTTTGAGTTGTAAAAATTAAAAATCAAAACGGGAAAATTGATTGAGCAAATAGTAAAATTGATTGAGAAGTTTGAAAAATAAGAAATTCGATTGAGAAAATGAAAAAATGCTTGGTAAATAGTATGTGTAGTCGATATAAGAAAACATTAACATATATTTTGCCCACTAGAGTATAAGTATATTTTAATAAGAAAACACGTAATTTTTTTTAATATAGAGATTCCCTGTCGTTAGCTACAATTTTTCTATCGTAATGACAAATTGTTTTTTTTAATTAAAAATTTTTTTTCCCTATCGTTAGCGACAATTTAAAAATATTAATTAAAAAAAAAGAAAGTTTTTTCTATGTTAGCGACAATTTTCCTATCGTTTACGACAAATTAAAAAAATTAATTAAAAAAGAAATTGTTTCCCTATCGTTTGCGACAAATTAAAAAAATTAATTAAAAAAGAAATTGTTTCCCCATCGTTAGCGACAAATTCCCTATCGTTAGCGACAAATTAAAATTTGAATAAAAAACATAGATAGTTTTCTTTATTTTATTAAAAAAGTTAACACTAAAAATTATATTTACTAAAACACATAAAGTAAATCTTTTATAATTATACAGCGTCAATTTTGACAAACGAATAACACATAAAGATGGAACCCAAACATAACATCGCCAACAACGATGATCTCGAGGGTCAAAAATACAAGCTGAAATGAGACAAGTTGTCGTTTTTTAATACAATTAAAGAATTTCAACACCTCAATATTAAGAAAGTAAATCTCCCAAGGCCGACGATTAATGGAATAATAAAACTTTTTATTAGTGAGGGTAAAATCTTACCAAAAAACAGAGGGGGTAAAAGAAGAACTAAACTTTCTGAAGAGAACAAATCTTATATAAGAAATCTGGTTGACGTAGCTCTGCGCTTACTTTAAAGACCGTTTTAACAAAACTTTCGTGTAATAGACAGTTATCTGTATATGAGAAAATTGATCGTTGTTTACGAACTTTCATTATACCTTTAAACAACTTGTTGTAGTGCTCTAAGACGAAACACTGCGGAAACTATAGAAAAGCGTATTCAAATCGACGAAGAGTTGTCGCAGATCTTCTTTGAAGTAGAAGATAAAAGCTTGATCTTTATCGATGAGGTTGTTTTTTGGAATGTGGCTCTTACCAAAAGAGATAAATCTTTATCAGACTCAGCCTCTATATTAAATACAACGACAGCAGGATCAAGAAATATCTATATGCTAGCAGAAACACACTATTATACAATGATAAACTGACATATAAATAACACACCTATTGCAGGCGAAGAATTTTAAAAGATATAAATTAAACAAAAAGATAAAAGTTCTTTTCTGAGTCTTAACAATTCTGTTTTTATTTTAGATAATGCTCGTATACATCATTATTTCGATCTTTGGATTGTTTTAGTGAGCAATGGTGTTATTTAAAAGTATTTGCCTCTTTACTCTTTGATGTTAAATATTATAGAAAATTGCTTCAGTAAGTGAAAAAATCTTGCCTTTCCATCAAATGCGACATATTAAAGAATGTTAATAGGGTTAATAACACCTGGTAAGAATATTATTACAGCAGATGATTGCGGCGGGTTTTTTAGAAAAATACAAGAGCTATTGGAAATAATAGACGAATAGAACTTTTTAATGGGTGTAAGTTTTATATTAGTTTTTTTTATATATTTGTAAAAGCAAGTACGCCCTGTGCTAACCTTTTCAATAAAATAAATAAAAGTATCTATGTTTTTGTATTTGAATTTTAATTTGTCGGCAACGGCAGATAAATTGTGCTAATGATAGAGCAGCAATTTCTTTTTTAATTAATTTTTTGAATTTGTCGCCAACTATAAGTAAATTATCGCTAACGGTGGGAAAAATTTTCTTTTTTTAATTAACATTTTTAATTTGTCGCTAACGGTTAGGGGAAAAAATGTTTTTAGTTAAAAAAAACAATTTATCGCTAACGATAGGGAAATTGTCGCAAACGATAGGGATTCTCTATATATACAACTTTACTTAGTTACTTATTGTAACGCGCATAGTGCGCGAAATATATCAAAACCGCGACATTTGTTAAACCCACAATAAAAATAAATAGTTTTTTTAAAATCAAGATTGGAATTTCACGAGTTCTATTTGGGCAGTTATTAATCGTTTCTGTATGTGTTTTTGGTTTGGTTTGTTGGTTGTTTTTAAATTAAATTTTTCTTAATATATCTTTATTTTTTAATTTATTATTTATTTTAATACAACTGTCGCGGTTTTGGTTATGTCGCGCGCTACGCACGACGCGCTTATTGTGTGTATTATATATCTTAATGTTTTTTCTTATATTATAAATAAATGTGTTTATATTATGAATAATTTTATTGAAGTTGTAGATATTTAAGATAAAATTGTAATTATAAACACGAACGAATAATTGTGCAACTGTTCGTCTGTTTATTGAAGTAATGTAAAGAGATTTTTCTATTAAACGAATTTTGATTCTTTTTCGTATATTTTTAATTCAATAAAAAAAATCTAAATAAAACCAAAAAAACGCCAGTAAGTCGAAACACACAATAAAAAAGAAAGAAATCTCAGTGAAGCGAAATTTAAAATAAAACGAAAAAAACTAAATAAATCGAAAATCGTTTTTATTAGATCGAAAACAGATACAAATAAAATGAACATATTTACAATTTAAAACGAAAGCTTATATATTATTTTATCGTAATATAAAGCTTTTACGTATTTCGGTTTGCTCATTAATTTATTTTTGGGGACTATAAAATAAAAATACCAATAAAAAACCCATGTTAGCTTTCATTATCAATGTTTCAGTTATATTTTCTAGCAATAAACGGGCTGTTGTATATAAGCAGCCCTCTCTTTACACACCAGTGTTCGAACCCCCCAATGTTTCAATAAATAAAACTCAAATAGCTGTCTGCTCTTCTCAGAATCTTGATAGTAAAAAGCTGGTTTTCAAGTTTGAAGTCAGAGTAGACGACTATCCGTTAGAAAAATGCAAGAACAGAGTAATATCACTTCTTACACGTGAGGTTGTGGACACGGAGGGATGTGAAGGAGATATGACATCTATTAGATATTTCACACACAATGAAAAAAGCATAAACTTTCAAAAAATTGAGAAAAATTTTATTGTGAATATTGATATCGAAGAGATTAGGGACAGTGAGAAAAGATTACATTCGTTATTATTCAGGGTGTCTATTAAGTCAGCTAAACCCATTAATCCTACATCCCCTAGTGAAGTAGAAAAAGAAATAAATGCTTTCTTGGAAGCTTTTGGAATTGAAAATGAAAGAACAGACGGCATTTGTTTTAAAATCAAATTTATTTTGAAAACATCAGATTCAGAAGAATTTGTCGAGACTGAGACAGATGTCTTTGAGTTTACCAAACTTAATAAAGAGTTAATACTAAAAACTTTACACAGAAACAGCCACAACTGGCGTGAAAAAAATAAGTAAATCTCAAGAAATTTAAAAATTTTATCTATTTTACATCCTAACATTCTATTTTTATTGAAACAAAATCTTACCATGTTTTTGTGATCGTTTTTTTACTCTCTTGTTCAAATATTACAAGTTCAAAAAAACACAATGCTCTTTTAAAAATATTCTTTCTCTTTAATTAATTTAACAAACTTCTTAATTCCCTTTAATCTAATTGAGAAAGTGACAGAATTTTTTATATGTATTATTGTCTTTAGTTAAGGCTCTAGACTGGTTATTGATTTGGCTTTTGAGGCAGTTAAACTAACGAAAATTTGGCATAAACTAACAAGAGAGCGTGTGTAAGTTATATTAAAATTAAAAAATTTTGAATTTTTTTAGTTTTTAAATAAAGATATAGATGATTTTAAGCAATAGATTAGATTATAAAAAAAGTCTTTTGTGTTCTTAAAAAGTTTATTTTTTTTTTGTATAATTTAAGGTTTTTTTGATATTTTGTTCCTTAGATATGACATGTTTTTTAAGTTATTTCATTATATATTTATGGATTGCGCGTGAAATGACTTGTCTCTCTGAGTCTACGATGTTTTTAAATGTTTTTTTCAAGGTTAAGATAGTTTTCTCATCAAACTGTTATTTACAATATGTCAAACTCTTCGTGTTTGTGTAGTATTTTGTCGAGATTAATCATATATTGGACTGGCGCAAGTTTTTCAAAAAAAACGAATCGTTTTTTTTTAAAATTTTACCAACACAGCACACAGCCTTCTAAATTGATATTATTAGATTTTTTTTCTGAGAGTTGCTTAGTACACTTCAACAATCTTCCACGATTCTTTCAACCTAAATAGTCTTTTGAAAAATTATTACTCTCTTAATCAACAAAAAATCTTTGTTTAAAACTCTCAAAACAACATTATATTCGTGTTTTCTTTTTTTATTGTGATTTCGTAGCTCTATTCATACAAAATCTTTAATATCTTAGAAACATGTATTTTCGATTTTGTCAAAAACGAATTGTTTCAGCACCTTTTTTTCAAACATTTAATCCCAACAATCTCAAAACCTGCCGTTTTCTTAAAAATCGATGGCTATGATAATATCGTTTTAGCTTAAAAACAACACCTCACTTCGTTTTTTTTTAAAGCTTTCTTTCTGTGGAACAGAATCATTTTGTTTAAAAAACAAGTTTATCTATCGACGTTATTGTGTTTTCCTCGTTTTTTTTAATTTTAATATAACTTTTACACACACCCTTCTAAGTCAACTTTTGCCAAAAATTTTACTATTCGAAACAGATCTATATTGTGTTCTTAGAAAAAACTTGTTTTATGAACAGGTTTATTTCTTAATATTCAACCAAAAATTAAATAACGTATTAGAAAAAAACTTAAGAAAGCGATAAAAGTTTTTTATTTAAGATTATTTTATAAAAAATAATGTGTTTTGATAACACGATTTTAATCTAATATGTGTGACGTGATAATAATGCTACCGTGATAATAATGTCAAAGGTTTTTACTAATTAAATTGTTTTTTATCAAAAATCGATTAAGGAAACTGGCGTGACGAAAGTGTTATAGTATTTTTAAGTGAAAAAAAAATATTTTTTAATCTAAAATCCAGCTAACACTATTGTCACGGTCTTTTGCGTGAGGATAATGTCAGCTAGAAAATAGACCAAAAAATTTTTTTTTTCACTTAAAAATACTATAACACTTTCGTCACGCCAGCCTCCTTAATCAATTTTTGATCAAAAACAAATTAATTAGTAAAATCCTTTGACATTATTATCATGCCACAAATATGAAACACATTAGTAATCGAGTTTCTTAAAATTTAGTTAAAATTTGTATTCAAAAAAACTATAAACATATGTTTTGAATACAAAAGATGTAATAAATAGACAATTGGTCGATCTTGTGGGTTTTGTTTTGACGTTTCTTCGCACAGCAAAAAATGCAATATTTAAAAAGAATTGCTTTTTCGATACGTTTTTAGTATTATCTCAGCTTTATAATGTTAATTAAGTAAACAAACTATATTTCCTGTTCTCTAGAAACATTTTATAATATTAAATAAACAAATTTTCAGAAAAGAAGATTAAGTAGTTTGCGTCGCTTTTCTAATATTTTGTACGTTAGGTTTAGAATACAACAAAACGTTGAAAAAATTGTCATGTTGTTCTCTTTAAAATCAAAAAAAAAGAATATATGTAAACTAACAAAAGCAACGAATAATGCAGCTCGAGAGATTATCTTCTGTCCGTAAATAGGTTTAATATCAAAATAAAAGCTAAACGCATCTTACAAAAAAGGTATGTATTGTCGTGGAGAAAAATAATAGAAAACTTGCGTTAGAGATGTGCTTTTTGTGTAATAAAACAATTTATTTAAGGAAAGTATTTTTTGCAAAGTCTAAACTAAAAAAGATTTTGATAATTATTTCTAAGCGTTTGAAACAAAAAAAATAGGTGATATTAAAGGAAACTTTATTTTTAAAAAAACCTTATGACAAACTGAAAAAGTTTTTTTAAATAAATATGTATTAACAGGCTTTAAGTTCAAAAATCTTGGGGTGCAACCGAGTTTTTCAAATAAATGAAACGTTATGACTAGAAAAGAGAAAGATTTAAAAGTAACAAAACCGGAGACTGTTTCTCAGACTTGGTGGGACATTTTTATTATCGAATTAGAAGATATACTTATTTATTTCATTCTCTTTTACTAAACATAGTTTATAAATATGAATAAAGTCTATTGGATTTTTAAAAATAGCTGTTTCGTTCTAGATGTTTGTTCGAATTTATTACCGAGAGGAATAACAAGTCTATTTAAATGTTTTTAAATGTCGTATGTGGGCTTGTAATAAAATGTTTAACAACAATATTTGATTACATAGAGTTGTAAAAAGACTATAAGCTTAAAATTAGACTTTGTACATTGTGTATTTTATAGTTTAATTTATGACATATCTATTCAATATAAGTAATTTAAACAATCTCAATTAGTCGCAAATAGTTTCGAGAACTTTTCTCTGAAAAAGTTTTTTAATAAACTAAAATATAGCACTTCTTGCCAAGAACGTAGTTGTAGTTTATGGCTATTCGTGAGGTTAAAAGTTTGCTCGAAAGTTTCAAAAAAAAACGATATGTTCTTTATAGATTAAAATATGTTTCTGTAGTTTAAAACCCGATTTCAATCAAAAAGTTATTCCAAATAAAAACGTTTTCGAAACCAATACAATATAATTACATGCTAGATTCTTTTAAGAAGTTTTATATTTTATCAAAAATTAAAAACAGTGCAAATACATTTAATAAAAAAGAGTCGAGTAAACAAACAAAAATGCACCGATAGATTTTTTTGTCTAACATTTTTTTTGATCAATAAAAGATTTTATTTTCAGAGTTCACAATAATTATAACGAACGCAAAATACGCATCAAAATAAAAACGAACGTGGTAAATGTTTTTGTATCAAAACTGCGACATTTTTTAATAAAACAAGTCATTTTATATCTTCCCAGCTAGTTGAATGGCATTTTTTATTAAATAATAGAAAATAAAGCTGTTTTCTCTAATATATCTCGCCACAACATATATAAATGTTTTCTAGAGGCGAGCATCTTTTCAATACTAGCTATTTTCAAAATAATATTATATTTGCGATAGACATAATTCTCAAAGCAAGGAATTCGAAGGAGAAAATATAAGACTTATATTAATTTAAATATATTTATGTAGAAATAAAACTCCTCGGGTGTGCGGACGTTTGACCGAGGTGCCGATTGACCGTGATTCGGATTGACCGCAATCTTTATTAAAAAAACAATATCTGTTTTTCAATACAAATTGTTTTTTTTTAAAATATAAACTCAAAAACCTTTCAAATTTTGAAAACTTTAATTGTTTTTGAAACTTAACATCAAAAACAAATAAGAAACATTAGCAAAAATCGCTTATAGCCCCCCCCCTTTTTTTTTTGTTAAAAAGTAAAAAGTTTGTATGAATTAAGTTTATTTAATCATGATTAGATCGAAAACAGTG
>SBJP01000112.1:0-27467 GCA_014805705.1 Cucumispora dikerogammari | reverse complement strand
AAAGTTTGTTTTTGCGTATTTAGTATCGCATTGTATTTTAACGAGTTAAAAACACGAGATTATGTTCATTTTTTGGTGATCTTCAGCGCCCACATATTTTAATAAGATCAACTCGCCCACGAACATATAAAATTCTATAATAAATAAAATTTCATGCTATTTAAAATTACGTTTTGACTTCCATAATAAACTAATAATATGTAAGGCACATTTATATGATAAATTGTTGTTGTTAGATAATATAAAATACAATAAAACAAGTTTTTTGTTGTTTTTGATTCGTTTCATTTGGTTTGTTTCGTTTTCTCGTATAGTTTTTTTTGTCTCGTTTTTTCAAACACAAAAACGCTCCGCTTTTTTCGTTGTTTGCGCTTTCGTTGCTATTTTCTTTTATTTTCTTTTCATTTTGTTTAGCTTACGTTGTTGTTAATAATTCGTTTGTTGTCGTTTCGCTTGTTACGCCGATATGTTTTAACCCGCATTTTTTTTATCTTGTTTTCTTATAATATATAAAAAATAAACGTAAGTTGCTTATATATTAAAATTGATCAAGTAGTCGAGTGATTTCAGAGAGTTGTTTTTGGGCAAATTATTGATAATTTAAATATCAGGCTTGAAGCAACACCCGAGCTCGAATGCCACTAGGTTTTTAAAAAAAAATAGTTAAATGAACTAAATTGTTTTTGTAAAATTGAAAACAAATGAAAACTATTATCTTTGGATAATGCATCAGTTCATAATGTAATACAGAATCTTCCAATATAGATTTTTTATATTTCCCATCAATTTTATTTCTGTATTCAATCTTTGAAGCAAAGGTTAATTAAAGCAATCAACAGTTATTACTTCTCAAAAACAAAAAATTATATATTGTTTAAGAATTTTTACAGTGAAGAACACGAGTGTAGCGTGAAAATACGAAGTAATCTTTTCTATAGAAAAAATATTTAAGGAGGCTGGCGTAAAAAAACGAAGTAAGTTATTTTCTAAATTTTATTATAGTTTTTACTAAAAATAACTTACTTTGTATTTTTACGCTCAACACATAAAAAATAAAAACAATAGATTTCCTTTTTCTTTTTTCAATTTTTTATATATAAACAACTTTCTCTGTATTTTTACGTCAGCCTCCTTAAATATTTTTCTATAAAAATATATTTTCTATAGAAAAGATTACTTCGTATTTCCACGCAACTCTTATTTTCACGCTACACACAAGGATATAACTTTGATCATCGAAAAATTAACTCTATAAGTAGTTTTGAATTTTATACACATATGTTGGTAAAAAATATTTATTGAAACAAAAAGATTTTTTTTAAAAAAGCCTTAGATAATATAAATAGAGAAAAGAAAATATGTATATAAAAAACACTATGAAATAATCAAATATCAGATGAATAATTGTTACACACCACAGACCACTACCATCTCACAGACCACCTCCGCCCCATAGACCATTTCTCACTATAATTTTATTATAGTATTTTTATTATAACTCTACTAATGTTTGTTTCTCGTTTGTTTTGTTTCGTTGTTTGTAGTATATATTTACTAACATTATAGGTACGTAAGTGAGCTTGTATCACATATAGTAGTAATCTATAAAAGACGACTACACAATTCCGAGAAGGCGTTTTTTTTATTTAATATAGTTAATTATTTAAGAAGAGTGGAGGAGAGAAGATCTGTGGGATATAACAATAATTATTCTCTATCAACGATTTCGAGTTTGAGAAAGATAAAACTTTAATTTTTGATAAATGCGTTTTATAGATTCTAGTTGATGGTATCGATAAAGATGTTCTGTTAGTTAAAAAAAAATATCCGTTAAAAATCTAAAAAAAGCTAAAATCACATAGATAACAGTTGAAGAGTATTTTAATAAAAACATGATTTCTCAAAAAGAAAAAATATATGATGTAATTGTAATCTTTGTACAAAAAAGAAAGCGAGCTGAATTTCAACTACACCATTTGTTGGTTTGACGTCAAACTCAGTAAATTAAAAAAACCTACAACCCGCCAACATAAAAATAACATTAAATAAAAAAAACGACAAAATAATCGCTGGCGAATTAACGATAATGAAAAAACAAACAGGCACTGACGAAACGCTATAACGAACGAAATAAAAACTAATTTGTATTATTGTCAACTCTATAATCTTTATTTTTTTTGAATAGAATATATATATCTTTTTTCTGTCATTTTGGATATTTTCCAGCTAATTTAGATTTTTTTTCAACCAAGTTAAACATTTTTCAATCAATTTAGATATCATATATTTTTTAATTTAATTGGTTTTTTAAACTTATCTTATAAATTCAAATTACGAATATAATGCTGAAAATAAAACAAATTCAACTCAAACATAACTCGTCACAATAAAATATCAATCTGACAAAAGTAGATATTATAATAATATAACACGTACAAGGTGAAAGCGTCATTATTGTCAGTGATATATTAAATGCCAATTAACAATGTTAGGACCATCTCATATGTTTTTAAAAACGAAAACAGAAGCGTAAAATTAGCAAATGAGAACTCTAAGAAAGCTGTTGTTTCAGAAGAGTTGCCAATAGAAGCTGAAAATATAAATCCTTAACACATAATTTAACTTTAAAACAAATAAGAGATAGAAAGAGTGACAATATTAAAAACAAAATTTTAAAACAACTCTTACAACTATTTCTAGAATATTAGATCGTTTGAAAATTGCATTGAAAAAAGTCTTCTATGAGCTAAACCGAGTCAACTCACAGAAAAAATCGTTGCTCGAAAGAAGAATTGTATGTGGTATGATGAATCGCGTGTTGTTGTTTTCCATAAGCTAATTTTCATCTATAAAACGGTATTCAAGCTACACACTACTCAAACATAGGCTGAACACTTATAGAAAGCAGATCAAATGTTGTTATATCTATCGGGCGGGGCGATCGGCGACATTAATAATCTCTCTTGCAGAGACAAATGTGCTTTTTTCAAAAGTAATATCAAACTCGATAGTTAATGCGAACATTTTTGGCTTTTGTTTTATGTAGCTATGTTTCTTTATAGCGAACAGTGTATCTCCTCGATCGCATGTCTTATTTTAGACAATGCGAAAATACACAAAGAAGAAAAAATTGAAAAATATGTAGAAGACATGGGTTATAATAGCATTTTCTTGCACCATATTCATATATACTGATTTCAATATAAAACTGTTTTTCAAAAATTAAAAACACTGTTTGTAAAAATTTGTGAACAGAGTCGCTGGTACATTAAAAGTTCATATAAATCACCCCATATCGGAGTGTTTAGTTGTCGGGCTGTATGGGTTATTTCAAATATAGCATCAAGAACACAGTTAGGTGTGCGGTAAAACAATCGTGTTTTCATCGATAGTATATCTATTAAAAATTTTTTAATATTTATTTATTGCTTTTAAAATTGTCTAAAATGATTGAAAAAATGTTCAGATTATTTGAAAAAGTGTCCAATTTGGTTGTTAAAATATCAAAAAAGAGTAAAAACTTATATATCTTTTATATAAAAACAATAGAAGAAAAAAGTTTATATTCAAATAAAATTTTTTCTTAAAAATTAAAAGCTATCGCTTTAAAAACTGAATCGCTAAGAAGCCAAAAAACACGACTTAAGTAACTTAAATCTTAAATCTTGATAAAATGAGTATTGGACACACCTTTGTATGTGATACCCCAGCATTTTTTCTCAAAAACATTGATTTTTAAAAACGTTTTTTCTTTGTTTCTTGATACAAATTAAAGCGTCCAAATAAAAACGTCTCGTTGAATAATTTCATGTTCAAATCAACAGAAAAACACATTGCAAAGTAAGTTCTAATAAGGGAATGTATCTTTCACTAACACGATTGTTTCTTAAAAGAAGCGTGTTTAAACATTAGATAAATGAAAATGAAATCACAAGTATGTTTCCAATAAAACCTGCGCTAATTTTTTTCTGATGTATATTTTTAGAAAACCACTGAATTTCTGACAATCTTGCATATATATGTCATTCAAAAACCGTGAAAAATCAAAAACATCATTTTAAAAAAAAATGTTGTTTTTATCAAAAAAAAATTTTTATAATAAAAAAATTCACAAAAACACTAAAAATGTGAAATGATTAAGATTTCAAAAAGACATTGTTTAAATTTTAAAAAATTAATTTTTAAATTGATTAATAGAATATTTTCAAAATAGATTGGTAATTTTAACAATGTCTTGAAAACACTGTTTGTAAATGTAATTGAAATATTAGTTGATATTGGAAAAAGACAAAGCAAAATTCAATGAGAATTGTTTTTTTAACATCTTTTAGACAAAAAATATAATTTGACAAAAGAAGTAACGTAAAACAAATTCTGCGGTCAATAATACACTGGCCATATAAAAAAATTTACGTGATATCTATGAAACATTTATATTCTAATATTTAAACAAAGACAATACTGTAAACGAAATAAAATAACCAAGAGTATATGATAAACCTTATGTCGCGATAAAACCATGTTTTATCCCAAGGCTTGCTTATAAAAAAGCCGAAGCAGTTGTAAAAAAAACAAAGTCTTTTTTTATCTCAAATAGGGAACTAAATCAGAGAAGTTCATGTTTTTAAGGATAATAAAAAAAAGTGTTTCTAGAAGACTGAAAAAACAGAAAACGCTTGTTTGGTTAAAATTTTAAAAAAAAGAAACAGTTTTAAATGACAACTTTTTTTATTTGTCATTACGATTCTAACATATATTTTATTCAAAGCTTCGGTATGCTATATCGCAAATGTACTATAAAGATAAAAATTTTGTTATTTATAAACGTTTACTAGTATAGACAATCGATGGTTATACATATTTCTCGCGTTTTATATTAACGAAGTTAATCTTAATTTTTACTTACATGTGCCTGAACGACTAAAATATAAAATTTGTGCGAATAAAAAATACAAAATATATTTCTTTGTTTGATATCAACAATATATTTGGTTAATTTTAATAACTGATAACGAGCGATCGTCTATTTTGAGCAGTAAAGCTTATATTTTGAAATCTTTACATATTAATGATAACATGTGTATCGTCATTTATTTTATTATTCAATAAACAACTGAGCGAGGCCATTACAAGCATTAATACTACACATGCAGTGAGAGATAAAAAGAGAAAAAGCATTATGAACAAGTAAGCATCTTGTCATTGAGTAATTTATAATTTATATGTTTATATTAACAACTGTATCAAAATTTTAAAAACAGATTATAAAAATTTTTTTTAAAGTGTTTTACTTTTAAGATGACCATTTAAAATAACTTATTCGCCATCGTTAACAGGCAAAAGTTTTTTACTTTTTTTTTAAAATATTTTCTTGCCGCGTTAAATAATAAGTGGCTTATAAATTAATCAATAGTTTTTATGTATCTACACATGATAAATGATAATATGTTTTTTTCAGAAATGAATATATTATGTTGACATTTTCACGTGTTTATTGTTAATAAACTTCTTAAAACTAAAAACTCTAATACACAAAAAAAAGGACGCTCAGTAATCTGAATGTGTCGGCTTGAAAAAAGCTCATCGTTTAAGATAGAATAGGTTTTTAAAACATTTAGTTTAAAAATATATTTTTTAAGATCTATTTCTCAAGACACAAAACATATTAGCTAAATGTATTTTCTCAGAGTCGATATGTTGCAGTGTTTTAACGATATTAATATAAAATTAACATTGCGTTGCTTTACATAAAAAACAAAAACATAGTTCATCAACGTTTGATATGTTTTGGACGTGCTTATTTGCTTTTAATTAAAAACATAATTAGATTGGTTTTTTTAAAAACGGTGGATTTTTAAGCCGAATATTATTCACTGCGTACATGTTATGTTATGGGGAACGTTTCGAAAAATTCATATTAACAAATCAAGAAATACATCTGATAACAACTCAATATAGACCGCTTATTAAAAACAAGACTAAAATAAAACCTTCGGCTAAGATCTATGAAAAACGCTAAGGCAAAGAGCCCAACTTTTGCTATGTGTTTTTAGATTCTAAAAAAAAGCATTTCTAATCATATTTCAAAAAATTAAAAAATACGTAAGTATACTAAGTATAAAATAATGTGGAAAACATGCGAGATAAAGAAAAAACAGACTATACATGAAAAATACGAAAAATAAATAAAGGGTAGAAATATGTAAAAAAAACAAATTTAGGAAGTGAAAAAAAAAGAATGAAAAGGGAAGAGAAAAAAAATTGAGAAAAGATGAAAAAATTGGTTAAAAGCAAGAAAAAAAAATGGGAAAGAAAGAAAAGAAAGAGAAAGAAGAGAAAAATGAGTGAGAAGTAAAGGGCTAAGAAAACGAAAACAATGTAAAAAATTTAAAAAGAAGGATCAAATAAGAGGCAAAAAAAGAATGAAGCGAGAAATAGATAAATATGAGTAACAGTCGTTTAATACAACAACCAAAATAAAGCAATGTATAAAGATTTAAACATATATCATACACGTTAATTTACTAAACGTGGCTTTACAAACAAATGTATCAAAAATAACTTTTTAAATGAAAAATATTTAAACATTTTTTATATCGTAATGTGTATATTTCATTTGTCTCTTTTTTTAACATTGTAATTTTTTTTTGTCATATATTTCTATTTAATCAAAAAAAATACAGCTATTTAACGAACTCATAAAAGATTTCGTTTTATTTAATAACTTATTATATATTTCAGTTGATTAAACAAGCGCTTATAGGCATTAAAAATAATGGAAGATACTTTGTCTCTAAATATTTTCTTGTACTTTTAGGGCTTTTTCAAAAAAAACTTTTCAGTGAATGATCATATCTCGTTTCATTTTTATACTTCGTTTATAACATGTGTATTAAATAAATAATACACCCTTTTTTGACTGATTTCAATATATCAACTCTATTTGACTGTCTTTTGACGATTATCGCTGCAAATGCTCTATCATGTAAAATGTTTTTCAAGTTAAACAAATAATAAATTCATACTGAAAACTTAATATTGTGAGCATAGAAAAAACACCGAATCTCATATAAAGTTAAACCTTTTTATATAGCTGTGATAACTGTTGAATAAGTGTTATTTGTTCTATATAACTTCACAAAATGTATATTTTTTTTTGCCCTTACCAACGGTTTAGCAACTTCTTCATTGTTAATAGCAACAAAATTTTTTAATTTAGCAAATCTGTCTACTGTAACACACTTCCTTACTCACTAAATTTCGTAATATGTTGTAGCCGATATATTTGTTATCAGTCTAAAAATAAACCCTTTTTTAAGTTTTTTCTATTTATTTACTACTAGCCGATTTCTTAATTTTATTTACTACTAGCCGATTTCTTAATTTTATTTTTATAAACTTCAGTTAAAAAGTACACAATGACAGGATTATATATATTTCTTACACAATAAACTAATAAAGACATTGATGATATTGACAATTTTTTTCAAGTTATAATTATCTCTTATGATAAAATATGTGAAGTTTAAATCGTTATCGTAAATCTCTATAATAGTCTTCCATATTTCACCAGACTTTCCGCAAATAAGTCAGTTTCGTCGTTTGACCAGGATACCGCAAGTAAAATAAAACTTAACGAAACAATATAAACACATCTTTGTAATGTATACTCTTTTAAGATCACTAATCATTTCCCTTCAATTATCTGTAAATACGATTTTATTTTAATTCGACTTCACAAACAAGTAAATGCAATATTTCAACAGTGTATATTTTTTCTTTTTCTTCATATTATTGTATAAAAAAATTATTTGTCTTTCAAGACTATAAAAAGTGTAACTCTTTTTTATTATAATTAAATTTATCACTTCATAAGTAGTTTTTACATACAGAAATATATAAAACTCTTCAGTGTATTCGTGGAACTAACATTAATTCATTAATTTTGTTTTTTAAAAAACGCGTGTTTTTCAAGAAAATGTCAATTAAATCGGTAATTCGTTTCTTATTATATTTTTCTTCTCGATTACACATCTTACTTTTATAACACGTGTCATCTTATCTTATCTACACTGTCAAAACCAGAATGTTTTTTTATAGTTTTTTCGCTCAAAAAAAATATATTTAAAAAAATATTAGTTTGTTTTTAACGCTTTTAATTATTACTTTTGTCATTAAAATAACTTTCACAATCTAGCTCTTTTTTTGTCTTAAAACGACATCAGTATTTGTTTTTTTTAAAAAATATGATATAGCCGTATAGAAACACACGAACCTGAATATATCTCAATTATGAATTTAACTACCTTTTACAATATTTCAGATACTAAATATAGTTGTTTGTCTATATACATATCCAACACAGCTGTGAATGCATATTGTATATTTTATATACGTTGTGTACTAAATAAAATTAAGTGTTTACGTTATCTTTTTTAACTCTACTATGCTAATTATATACTGTTATATGTCTTTGGTAAAAAGTCTACATTAAAGATCTAAAAAAAGAGCTCGATAAACGAACGGTTTTTAAGAAAAATCGATCTAAAACTTCAATATTTTGACTATATTTTTGAAACTTAAAAAACTCAAAATCTTATAGGTAACAGTTTTTAAAAAATAAGCTCATTTTTTAACTAATGATAAAAGTATAAATCAAAATTTATTCAAATTTTAGTGATTAAACTAATAGATAGCGTTTTTCATTTCGTTTAATAATCACTAAAACCAAAACACAGAACGACACTGCAAAACCAGAATAAAACAAAGTATATGCTTGAGATCAACTAAGCATTTAATGTAAAGGAAAGATAGAAGGGAAGATAAAGAGAAAAATCGCAGTTGAAAAACATGAAAAATCTGGAAACATATAAAAAACAGAAAAAACATAGAACATATGAAAAAACATATGAATAATAAAAAAAATCAAGGCAAAATATAGAAGCGATTATCATTTTCTTCAGCCTAACTAATGTCCAAAAAAAATTTTACAGTCATAATTTAAAACGCAAAATATTTTCCCGTGTCCCGTTATATTGAATATATACAAAATGTTGTGGTGTTTGATAGAAAAATTAAAACAAAAAGCTGTTGTTTTTGTAAATATTTCGATTTAAACAGAATGGCCCAAGTACAACGATTAGTGTAAAGAATTAGAAAAGACATTAAAAAATTTTAAGTTTAAAATCTTGTAATATAAAACACAGACGAACGTGTTTCATATTCAGAAAAGTAAAATGATAATAAAATATTAAAATGAAAAAAAAAGAAGTTTGTTATTTTGCTTTAAAAATAAAAATTAAAACTTTCTAAATTTTTAATATTTTTTTGATTCTATAATTCGTTCAATTTTTTCATCATTTTCTACAGAACCCCAATTTCCAAGCTGAAAAAAAATAGTAAAAACTATTGAACTATAAAAGAAAAACACAATATAAATATATTAAAACAATTATTTATAATAATAAAAATATAAACGTTATATTTTGATACTATAATATATTAATATACAAAAAAGTTATTACTATAAAATAAGTAGCAGGTTTTTTAAATAATATAAAAATATAGAAACTGATATTAGCGTCTATTCGATACCTAGAAAAATTAGAATTTAATCATTTTATTTAAAACGTTTTTTAAAAAAAAATTTGTAAGGTTTACTTTTTTTTCATTCATTTGAAGCCGATGTCGAGTTAACACTAAATAAAATCTGTCTTATATGATTCGCATCAGAAGCATTCTTTAAACAACGCGATTATAATATGTTTTATCAGTTATTGATGTTTATCGAGTAAATGTTTTACGATTATACTTTACATTTGGTGTGCAAAGATTTTTTATATTAAAATTCTACTTATGTTTCTACTATTTGTTAATTTTCTTAAGTATATAATTATCAAAAAAAGAGTAGAAGTTTTATCAAGTAACTTCTATATTTTTTTTGATATTTTTGCTTAAGTCATTTATTTAAGTTAATAAAAAAACTTGTATATATACGTGCATATTTTGATCTTTAAATACTTGTCCTTGTATAAATCCGCAATTAAAGTTGTCAAAATCCATACATAAGGTCGTATTTTAAACAGCGGCAATGGAAAAAGATTTTTTTAAATATTTACACATTTTCCTTTAGCATAACTACGTGATATATATTGTTGTGGCTTGTTATGATGCTGTTATAGAACAATAGCAATAGTAGTTCTTTAAAAAAAACTGCGAAATATTATAGTGCACGTAAACATGACACCTTTTCATATTACGCTACGCGGAAGAAGCAAGCCTTACTTCATGTAAGCCCGGCTTCGAACTTATGTCATTGGTTTTATTTGGAAAGTATTCCTTTAATGTATACGGCAAAACAGACTAAAAACATTTTAAAAAAAAAATAACTTCACTAAAAGTTTGTCTCAAATATATATGTATTAACTCGCCATAGAATTGTAATTACGAAAGAGATATATATTTATTCCTTGTTAAATATTCTTAAACACCCATCTTCACCTGCTATTGCTAAGTATATCTGATTAGAACTGAATTTAATATCGTTTATTTTGCTCCCATGTAATCTTTCTGAAAACAGAATGTCGCCATCTAAATTTATTTCTTGTAAAATACCATCATTAAAACCGACTAAAATTGTCGTTTCTGATGTAAATTCTAGAGATAGCGGAGTTCCTTCGGTTTTTATTGGCTTTTCTTTTCCCCCTGTGAGACTATAAATGTTTATCACCTGATCTCTCCCACACGTCCCGTAAATTTGTGAATTTTGTGAAAAAGCGCCTTGATAAACTTCTCTTTTATGATCGTCTATATGATGCTTAATAAGTTCAAGAATAGGTTTATCTTTTTTATAAATATTTTCAATCGAATAGAGAGAAGAGGATTTATCTTTCGACACAGCCAATAAATAATTTCCACAATTTGAAACACACAAATGATTCACTGTGGATTGATGACACTCAATATATTGTAACTTCTCATATTCCCAGTTGTGAACAAATATTCCCGCATATTTCTTATGAGAAGAAATATTTGCTGAGAATAAATATTTTGAGTTACCATTTATAGAATAAATACAAACAGTTGAAACTTCAAAATAATGAGCGTATACTTTTTTTTCCTCATTGAAAAGCGTCATTTCTGATAAAGTTTTTTCATTCAAGTTTGTTGATTTATTGAAATCAACTAACTGTTGCTCATTCGTTAAAGATAGTTCAGAAAGAATTGCATATTCGGGCATTGGAGGGAATATTTCTTTTTTTCGAAGGAAATGAGATAGTTTAGTTGGTTCATAAATTCTAATGATAGGCTCTTCGCTATAGCAACAAATACGATATGTCTCTGAAGCTTCCAAAAATTTAGCTCCATTTAAATAATATCCGTGGATAATCGGCCGACTGCTTTCAGACCACATTTCTGAAATATTATTAGACCATATTCGAGCAGTTCCGTCTTTTGAAGCGGTAAGTAATTCCTGTTCCATCCAGCTGAGAGTTCTAATCCCGGCTTGGTGACCCCCAACAAGCATATCTAGTTCTCCATTAGACATATTGTATGAGTAAAAACCACCAGTATGCGAATGCCCGATAATTCTGTTTTCATATAGAAATGAATTATAAAAGTTTTTATTTTTTGCGTGTAGGCCTCCAAACCTTAATTCCTTCTTTTCATTCGTATCTTTGTTCTTAAAATAATATATAATTGAATTATCAGCTGAAGCAGTTAGGATGTCTTCCTCGTTTACAAACTTAGCAGAAAAAACCGGTAAGACGTGATTTAATACGATCCCCAGTTCTATATCCTCTGTATCCCTGTCCGTGTTTTCAAATAAAACAGATATTTGTAAAATATGTAGTTTCACAGTACAATCAGTAGAGGAGCTCAGTATTTTTAAATAGTTTTGATTAAGTTGCACATCCAATGAATTGATTTTATCAGAATGGGCTTCAAATGTTCTCGTTTTGTTTTTCATTTTTATAGAAATAAAACCGTCAATTTTTCCAAAAATACTTAATATGTTTTCTCCATATTTTATAATAGAGATAGCTGTGACAGCTTCCAATTCTTCTATATAAGTAACATCTCCGTTATTGTTCATTAGATTTTTCAAATTTATAAATATTACCATTTGAAAATCGGACAGAACAACAAAATCTTCAAGTATATCAAAACACACGATTTCACGATCCAACTTAATGATCTTCTTATGATTTATGAAAATTGTTCCTTTATCGTCAACGACTGCAATTTGATTATTCTTGACTTTGAGAAGTTTTAGTGATTCTCTCTCGTATATCTGTACATTGGTTATTTTTGTATTCAAATTAACATATACCATTACATTAGAAGATATATAAATTAAAACATCGTTTAATATCGCAGATGTGTTAGGTTTCCTTGAACTTCCAACTGAGTTAAACGAATTTGTGTAGTTGCTCACCATGATTGGACTTTTGATAAAAAAATTACCAATGAAGAGCATTTTTTTTTGATTAAATTTATTGGTTTCAAACATATTTTAATATAAAGAGCTTTTTTATTTTAAAGTGTGTTTTTTATACTAAGCTCTAATAAAGTCAGAAAAACGGTGCAGCTTTAGAGTTTAGAACCGTTAAATCTGTTCTTATTTTTTCAACACTACTATTTATTAAAATTGAAAGGCGGCAGCACAGATTGTTCTCTCATTTTACATAAAACCGACTTATATTTTTATATAGTTGATTGGGAATAAATATATCATTTGGTTTTTTCAACGATTAAAAATTAATGATATGAAAATATAATTTTTAAAACTAGAATTGATAATATGTTTCAAACCTTGAGTCGTTTAAATTTTTATTGTTAAAAAATTAAGTAAACACACTTTAATACGATATTTTTTTAAGGGGTTTATCATAAAAACAATAAAAAAGCGACAAGCGTGTGGCTTTCACTTATAGGTTTTTTATAAACTTTCAAGTTCTCAATCGAAAAGTAAAACATAAATTTTAGTTTGTGAAAGCCCTGTTTGATATTTGCCGTTTATGCTCTAAAACAGACCTTTTCAATTTCAAAATATACTTTTAAATAAAATTATGCACTTATATTACTATACTCTATTAAAACCCCCTTTCCTCTTCCCAAAAACACATATATGAGTTTTTTATTTTTTTCTATTTTTCATTGTAGCCTTCAAAAACAAGGTTCTTTTAAACCTACAAACTCTATAAAGCTTCACGTTCTTTTCACTATTTTAGAAAATATATATATGGTTTTTGAGAGAAAAAAATTAAAGTTAATTCACAAGGTTTTTTTAAACAAATTTAACAAATGAAAAAAAGAACTAAAATACATTAAAAGCATTGTGTAACAGCAGGCATTTTATCTGTTTTTTTCTGATGAAGAGATAAATACTGTATATTTAAAATAAACACGCGTTTGCTTTTACAGAAAACATTTTTTTTATAATATATCCCGTGTGAAACTGTTTTTATTATTTTATGAAACCTGAACGAAATCGACTCTTCGATCATAAACTTTACACTAAGAGTTTATACAACGTATACACAAAACATTAATTTTTTTTTAAGTGCGTTTTTTTTTAAATTTTTTTTTAAGTCTGCTTGTTCGTGATCAACTCAGGATTCATTTCATTATTAACCTTAGGTATGTTTTTTCATAATTAATTTTAACTGGGTTTTCCAAAATCACTTTAACTGTGAATAACTGTATAGTTTTCTGAAAAAAAAATTTACATAGATACTCTTTCCTTATTGCTTCTCTCCGAATCTTTGTTATTAAACAAACAAATATATTCTGCGTATATAACAAAAACGCACTTTATTTTCATAATCTTGTAAAAAACTAAGTGCTTAAGAAAAGATATTTGAATGTTAAAAATAATGAGCAGCCTTATTATATGGTCAAGAAAAACGAAACACGTTTTTAAATAAACCTGATAAACGAAGCCTTCACATATTTAGTAAAACAAAACTGTAAATAGAAGATCAAGAATAACAAATATATAAACGACATGAAGTCTATATCATTGATTTAAATAAGAGAAAACTCCGATATTTTTTTTTCTTAAAGAAGATAAACGAAAAAAGTAATAAAAAAAAAAAAGCAAAACATATAAAAATTTTTATTATTCCTTTTTTATCTTTTAGTTGAATAAATAATGAGAATAAGAAACATTTCACACTTTCGGGCTTTTTAAACTTGTTCGCTAAATGTTGATTAAAATTAATTTATTAGTTCATTTATAATCTCTGGTAGAATTGAGTCATTTTTTTTTAAATATATATTATAGCAGACCAAAATAGAGGACAATAGTTTAAATATTTTCTTATACGCTAGCTCATAAGCTTGGTTTATAATCGCCTCTTTTTTTTTAGTCTCGAAACAAGATAGCAATTCTTTTTTATCGGTTACAAATTCTATAGTAAAATTAGCAATTTTTATCATCTCATTTTTAGGTCGTCTAGTGAGAGCGTTGTTTTTGACTTTTTTGATAAATGTAGTTTTAACTTCTAAAGTCTTTTTGTGATCCTATTTATATTAACAACAACACCGTCTTCTTTTTAGTTTTAGCCCTTTTATCATAGTATATTTTTCTAGTATACAGAAAACAAAAAAATTTTATTGCCAGCCAGAGACTTTTTATATTCACATTCTCCTTGTAAAAGCATATTTTTTAGATTGTCATCTACACAGGCAGAGTTATATATATTAATAGAAAGGTCTGGTTCTTCATAACATTGCAAACCATTTATCTTCTTTGTATATTGTGTGTAAAAAAAAATATATATCGTTGGTAAATATTAAATTTGATAAAATATTGTTCATTTTTACTCTTGATTTTTCTGGAGTGCTAACAGTCATGTGAAAAAAGTCAGAAAAAAAGAGAGGCAGACTGTGGTGTTTAAAGATATTGCTACTCCGCGAGAAAAAAAACATTTTTTGTCACAGAATGAAAGAAAACAACAACGTCTATAATAGTCACAATGGTTTGAAAAGTATTTAGTGCTAATGAGTGAGTCATGTGTTTTGAAGCTTGATGTATTTCTATATAGTAATGATTTACGATTGTGAGCTTGCAATTTTGTGATTAAAATACTAGACGCCGGACTCTCTTGTGTTTTTAAAAACTAAAATCAGCGAATAATTTGGAAGAAACCTGGAGAAAAACAAATGGGTTGTTTATTATTGAAATAGAGTGAAAAACGGCTTTTTTTGGGCGTGTGAAAACATGATAATGTTATATTATGGTTTTTATTAGTGAAATAATTTCGTTAAAGTTTTTTTTTGAAATACGAACAATTTTTTAATAGAGTATTGATTGTGTCTTGAGATCCAATATAATAGAGATTTGTTTTTTAAACTGAAAGGGTTATCACTCGTACCGCAATGATGACTTTGGTTTATTTTTTTTAATGACAGTGTTTTTACATATTTTCTATTTGATTTTTTGTTCAATAAAAGTATTATACTTATTTTTTTTGATAGATTTATCAGGCCCTCATCATTATCTGTTAATCCCTCAAAGTACAATATTCTTCAAAGTGTTTATCATTGACGGTTTTAGGGGTTATAACTATAGGTTTAAAGCTATCGTATATTGAATGAGTTTTCTTTTTGTCAGTGGTGAAAACTGATTGATTTACATTTACTTTGTCGTTTTTTAAAAAATTTTTATATATGTTATGAGATATTATTGTTGATGTTATATTTAATTGTTGGTTTTGTTCATATAATTATACTGTGATAAATTATCAGATATTTCTGAATCCGGTTGAGCTAGATCTGTTGAAGAGTGGTATGTTGACGAACGAGGGCCACACTATATATTACTTATATGCCTGACAAAAGAGCATCACGAGTATCATGAAGTTTATTGTGATTTAAAACACTATTTATAGGATATTTTATGTGTATATTCGGCTTTAGTTCAGTGTTAATAAGACGGTTCTCGTGAAAAAAACATGTTTTATTCCATCGAGTCCATATTATCAAGAGTTACACGTTTATATGCCGACGATAAGTTATATGAAGAGAACGTATATCTTTTTTTTTGATAATTTTTTTTTCTTGTAGTATAGCATTAGCACAATCGTGTATATACAATATTCTGAAATTCGAAATAAATCAAAAAATCGTGTATATAATTTTTGATGTTGTCATTAACATAAGCTATATATTTGATTAGATTAACTCTATTATTTCAAAAATGAAAACATAATTGAAAATATTAATTTTTTACAGTTGATAAACGTTTTTTACAGTAGATTTTTCACAGAGTTATACAATAATATAAAATGTTTCATGTTCGTAAAAAATATGCTCTATATATGACGCTAACTGTCTGCATACTTTCATTTCGTAAACAATTTAAATACAATATGTCTTTAAAGTCAAATAAAGTAAGTGTTCCACGAAAGGCCATAGCTTTATTGAAGTGAATATAAACTATTACAGACTTGTGTATTATAACATAGATTTTAGAGTTGAAAAAGACAGTCACTTAACCAAAAAAAAATAAAGCTCTATTTAAAAATTATCGTTTATTATTAAAAAGTATAGACAAGAAACTATTATAAACAATAGTTGTCTGTTTAACTATTTTAAAGAGATTCGGATTTTTTTATCAATCAGGTTTTAGATGAACTAACTGCTTTCTGATAAGATAGTTTTTTAAATTAAAAATAAAATGTTTAGTTTTTCTTACAATTTTTTTTAATCGATTTATTTTCATAAAGAAAAGCTTTCGAGCAGATTTTAAAACGTATTTAATAATTGTTTTGTGTTTTTAAGTACGTTGTTTGTATATCTAATAGATATATTTTACGAGTTTTTCGATAGTCTAAAACCGCCGATAGATACTACTTCATTAATAAGTCTTTTTATATTTTGTTATTTTTACATTGTTTTTTTTAAAAACATAAAGGGGAGCACCTATTTGTTTTAATAAAAAAACGACTTTTTTTTATGAATATACTTTTTATTTAAAAGGGTATAATATAGTATTAAGTTTTTTTTCGTTTAATTGCCCAATTGACATAAAAATAAGGCGTTTAATAAAGAACCTGTCGTTATTTAACAGAATTCAGAAAGATATATTAACACCATAAATAAATATATATGTAAAGAATCGTTTGCCTAAACAGACAAGTTATTCGAAAAAAAAATAAAAAAAACTATTTCTGATTTTTCACAAAAACTTAAACTTTATATTAGATCTGTTTCTTGCCTATAGTGAACCCGTATGATAAACTTATATATAATATACAAAGTTTTTTTAAATTATTGTTTGTTGACTTTTCTTTCATTATGATCGAAGATGAACGACAAATAATAATGTTTTTCTGATTGATGAACGTTCAAAATTTTTTCGTTTTGTGAAATATAGAAACTTTTCAGAGTTTGTTAAAGTATACGAAAAAACGTGCACTAAAAAATTTTCTTTTTCTCGCCACTATGTTTACTAAAGGAAAATATACACGATAATTTAAATAAGTAAAAAAAAGACTTTATAAAGCAAAACCCCAGTCTTGTAGGCTTAACAGCCAAAAACACGTATAAGTCACGCCCGTGTCGAGAAAAATAATAAAAAAGAACGAACGACAAGTTTAATGAAAAATATCTCCAAATATTTCAAAATAGTTTTTTTGTGGTTTTCGGCATAACAGTAATCATAAATAATTAAGACTTGTGCAAGTAATAGTTATTAAAGAAGAGTTTGGTAACTCTTACTTAATTAAATTATAATAGGAAATTACTCAATTAAATTATAATGAGAAATTTCTTAATTAAATTATAATAGAAAATTACTTAATTAAATTATAATAGAAAATTACTTAATTAAATTATAATAGAAAATTACTTAATTAAATTATAATAGAAAATTACTCAATTAAATTATAATGAGAAATTACTTAATTAAGTTATAATGAGAAACTACTTAATTAAATTATAATAGAAAATTGCTTAGTTAAATTATAATAAGGGAAGTATATGTGTGTCATAAAATAACAATAAGTCATATTCTAAAGATTATGGCTTTCAAATAATCTTTTGCTTAGAAAAAAAGATCTATACTTTTAGTTGATACACTTTAGATCATAATCGAATAAAGAAGCTCCTTTAAAATTCATATTATAAAATAAAATATGATTTTTTGTCATTTTATATTCACATATCATTTCTAAAATATAATAAAAACCCATGATGAATACAAATAAATACTCCACAATGTTTTCTCGCGATAAACATCTTAATACGCATCTTCATAAAATCATAACACTTTTAAAAGAAACGAAGAATACATATACCTTGGAACAAGTTAGTAAAATAACCAATACACCACTGGACACTGATCCCAAATTGTTAAATGCTGTGAAGCAAAATGATAAAATTATTTTCGAAAACAACACGTGTCGTTTTAAACATGAATTCTCATATACAAACAAACAAGAGCTACTTGAAACCTTAAAAAATGGGCCTTATAAATACGGAATAGAAATTAATAAATTACTTGATTGTCAACTTGACGCGAAGGATATTATAAATGAATGTATAAGTGAGAATACAATTATAACTCTCAGAAGTGCTGATAATAGTAAACTACTTTTTTATAATACTTTATTAGTTCAACCCGCTAGTCCATCAACAAAAGAACTATATCAGGCAGTAAATATTACTACGTACGCTGAAATTTTTGATGAACTTGAAAAAATAGGAATTTCGAAGAAAACGGAAAAGAAAGAAACGAATATAAAAGCCACAGATAATACAAAAAAGAGGCCAAAACGAAGAATAAGAATTACGAACACGCACATAAAAGGATTAGATCTTGAAGATATTTAATTTAGTAAATCTGCCCCCAAAGATTTCAGGTTTTCTAGAAGAAATTTGGTAAATTCGATTCGCATATATAATTTTTTAGATCGCGTCTTAAAACTTTTATTTCTTAAAATAATCGCACAATCAATTCTTTCAATTGAAAAACCTCGTTCGGTTTGATTCCTTAACGAAAAAGACGAAAAATAATCATATCTCCTTATAGATAAAAAATGTTTAATCTCCTTTTTTAGTGTGGAAAAAAGAGTTATGTCGGTTTCTGGGCGCACGGAAAAGTGAAAGATTAAGAGTTGTTCTGGACTTCTCGTTAAATTAAAAACATTCTTTTTCCACATTTCAGAATTTAAAAATTTAACAGTTGCTCCATTATCGGAAAGTAAACTTGTTGTGGCTAACCCGATTTCTTTAACGATAAAAAATTCTCCTTCCACAATTAATTCATCTTCAATATCATAAGGATGAGTTAAAATAAGCAATAGACTCTTATAAAAATGCTTGGCCACTTTGGAAATTGCAAAATTAATTAAAATAGCAGAACTGAAGGAAACTGCTAGAAGCTTTTTAAGTTGTAGTCCGCAAATAATGAGATATACAAACACCATTATAAAAGCATAAACACACGTTATAAGTAAATTAATCATATTAACGATTTCTCTCGAAACATTCACACTTTTTTCTAACTTGCCCCTTTCTAAATAAAATTGTATTATTGTATTTCTAAATTCTTCTTTGTCCACTTGTTGGTTGTTATCGAAATCAAATCTATTAAAGTATTTTGTGGCCGTTTTTGTATCTCCAAAAATGTTAATAAAGTCTTTAAGTGTTAGAAAATTACCATCGCACGAGACGTTTTCGAATATTGTTTTTGCTAATTTTTGCGCTTCTTTTAAATTTCTTATTTCCGGTTTTTTACTTATAAAAATATCTTTGTTTTTATCGTCATCTTTTGAAATATCTTCAAAAATACTCAAATTGTCAGATACAGCATCGAAGAATGTTTGTTGCGGTGACGTTTCAGGCTCTTCATAGGCCTCATCTTCATTTATTTTCAACTGATCTCTATATCTCCTAAAGATAGACAGGCCCAATTCACACGTTTTAAGTTTTTTTATTCTGTCTTCGACTCGACTCTTAATGAAACTCCTTACAAATATACGTAAGTAGACAGACAAAACTAAACAAGATGCTGATGTTACTAAGCCACACTTAACTATCTTATATAAAACTCTGAAATATTGTTCTGTTTCATTAAATTCTTCATAATTTAGTAAAAATTTTCTAAAAACTAAAAACCATACAGTTGATGAGATCCAAGGACTACTTCTGTCAACTATTTCGATTAAATATGCCGGCTTTATCCACTTTATTAAATTTATCATAATTTTAATACACAGCGATATTATAAAGAACAAAGTACTTAAGCAAAACATGTTCAGGGAAATTCCCCATACAGAATATGTTAGAATTGAGGTTTCTTGTAAGCCTAATATCGGGATTAAAATTAATATTGTTAGACTACAGACAGCTGAATTCCAAATGACAGTACTTAAAAGCTGATATATGTAGTTAAATGGTAAATATAAAGACACGTGTTTTTGTTTATATTCATGTTCATCCAACTCGCCGACATCGTCAAACCAATCAAACATATCAAAAAAAAGAATACTGGTATTTAAATAAAACGATCATCTTTTAAAGATCTGTGTAATGATATAACTACTCTTTTTTATAATATGTCATTGGTGATAACGATTGAGGCTTAAGAAAGTTTATAAAAAAAAGTGTCTAGTGTAATTGTAATTTTTTTTGATAATAAAATCAATTTTTCAATAAAAAACAATCAATAAATCTAAGACCATCAGATGATGTTTATAAAAACGCTTTCTTATAACACACGTTATTTTGTTTTTTTGAGTCTCTGCTTCAAGTAAAAACGAGGGTAAATGCCGCATATGCTTGTAAGCCAGTGTATTGTTTAATTTTTTAAAAAAAAAAACGAAATTATAGAAAACTGTAATAAAACCGTCTAAATCAATGAAACAAACAAAAACACATGCTGGTAAATCCGAAAACAAAATTGTTTAAATTCTTTGAAATGTCTCAGGTCGTATTAAAAAATCTTTTACTGAAAAAAAAAGTTTTAATTTTATTGTAGAGATCAGCTTTTAAGAATATAGCTTATATGAATCAATTGTATATGTTTTTAAAATATTTCTCTGTCAGCTTGTTTTTTAGCTGTTTTTAAAAAAAATCAGATTTAAATAAACTTGAAGTTATGTTATCAAAGCAGTTAGAACTAACCTTTATATAATATAGTGTTATTTTCTCATTTGAGTACCAAACACATCAGACGCAGTCTGAACTGCAATAAAACGACTATCAATATAGGTTGGCTTTGTTGTAAAAGCTTAGGGTAGGTATATAAATATACGAAAAATCTTTCTATTATATACTTAGAAAAACACCGTACACGCTTTTTGTTTTGACTGAAAATTAATCAACGATATGCAAAGACTAAAAGAATATTTAAAATAAAATCTAGATTTATATTTGTTAATCATAAACTATGGGACAAAAAAGTTTTTATTTAATAAGGATGTTTTTCAACTTTTCCTCTTAGCTCATAATATATATTTTAAACAAATGCTTCGGAATAGAAAACTTAACACTTAGATAATAGAAACCAAAACACTCTATGTTTCAGTTTATGCTATTTATTAAAACATATTTATTATACAATCTATTTAAATAAAAGGCGCTGAGTTTAGTCAACCCAGCCTGTTTTAGAAAATCATTATTGAGTTTTTTAATATTATACAATCTATTTAAATAAAAAGGGCTAGGTTAAAGCAACTCGGCTCGTTTTATAAAATTTTTATTGAGGCTTCTAATATTATACTTCTTTATAGATAATTTGTTCATATCCTTTAAATATATACAAAGGATTTTTGTATTCTATAATAAATAGATTTGAATTTAATAACAATTTCTTGCTTATTAAACAAAGTGTATTGTGGAATAATATTAATAAAAACTATTTTGAACTATATTGCTTGGCATAAATGAATTTAGGGTTTTGGTCGAGTGAGTGTGGTTGATGACAAAGATGTGTGTAAATTAGAAAAGATAGCTGTAAGATTCACATAAAAAAAAAGAACGCAAAAAAAAAACTGTTTATAATTCTTAGAAAGGTTCTTATGATTTTACAGTTTCATTTGTGACGCGGTGTACATTGTCTTTAATTACATGTTTTGTTTTTTTATTTTATTGATTATAGACCTAAAATTGCGTTTTCGCTATACCCTTTTAAGACTAAATTTATTATAATTGGCCTGATTTATACTAAATGTTATAGTTGCGTAAGAACAGTGACATAAAAACAAAACGACACCTATATGTCGTCATTTCTACTGTGCAATAAACGCCTTCTTCTATTTTGTCTTTATTTGTTTTGCAATTTAAAGCGCTTTAAGGTATCCAAAAAAATTTCTATAGAGTACGATAGAAAAATGAGTGCTGTGTTAAGGTTTTGAAGTTATCAGAGATAACACATTTTTCTTTTTAATGTTTATTGGTCTAATAATATCAAAGGCTTCAACGAAACGCTGTAATCATAAAATTAAAAATATCGTATATATATACTTAAATTTATATTTAAACTACTCTAATTGTCAAAACAATCGTGTTAAACATGACTGGGTCGTATTAAAAAGTTTGATTTCTTGGAAAACCACGACATTCGCGCAAAAAAACTTTTTTTTGTTGTTATCTTGTTGAATCAGATAAATACAAAAAAATGCAGAAAAAGCAATTAAACCTTTATTAATTCGATTTTAAAAAATTTAAACACTAGAATTTTTTTAAATAAAAATTTAACTTTTTTTTAAACTTCTGTAATTTTTAGTAAATAAATATTTTAATTTAATATTAAAAAACGTTTATCGATCATAGCTTATTCTATTAACGTTTATTTGTTCAAAGCTGAATAGTTGCTTTTAACTTGAACACAACATGGTTTTCTTCTTTTCTTCTGTTAGTTCATTTTTGTCATTTTTTCTTTTTTAAAAACTTTGAAAGTTTTTGACCATAACTAACCTATAGAATTATTCGAAATAAATTGGCTTGGGGCGTGAAAGTTATATTAAAAAATTTTTAATTTTTAATAGTTTTTAAATAAAGATAAGGATGGTTTCCCAGCAATAAATCATAAAAAAAGTTTTTTGTGTTTTTAAAAAATTTTTTTTTTTTTGTATAATTTAAAGTTTTTTTTGATGTTTTAACCCTAAGCTCCAGCATGTTTTTAAAGTTATTTTATTATATATCTATCGATTGCGTGTGTGTTGGCTTGTCTTTCTAGGTCTACGAAGTTTTAAGTGTTTTTTTATCTCATGTAAATAATTTTTTTTCAGGGTTAAAATAGTTTTACTACCAAACTGTTATTTATAATATGTCAAACTCTTCGTGTATGAGCAGTATTTTGTCGAAGATTATCATATCTTGGACTGGCGTATGTTTTTCGAAAATTCGTTTCGTTTCTCTCAAAATTTCACAAACACAGCACACGACATTTTAATTCAATCTTTATGGTCTTTATTTTTCGTGAGAGCTGTTTTGTAGGCTTCATCGATATTCTCGATTCATCCAATCTAAATAGTTTTTTGAAAGATTATTAATCTCTTAATCAAAAAAAAAACACATTTTAAAACTCTTAAAACAACAATATATTCGAGCTTTTCATCTTTATTATGGTTTAGTGGCTCTATTTTATCTATACAAAATATTAAATTTCTTAAAAATAGGTGTTTTTGATCTTGCCAAAAACGATTCGTTTCAGAATTGATTTTTATAATTTTTAAACATTTAGCTCTAACAAACTCAAAAACCCTCGCTTTTTTAATAATCCGAGGCTATTAATATTAGTTTACAACGAACAACACTGCACGTCGTTTTTACATAAACCTTAATTTATGGAGAACTGTTTTTTTTTGCTCGGAATCGAGTTTATCTATGGGTGATTTTCGTTTTTCAGGTTTTTTTTAATTTCAATATAACTTTCTTTTTCCCTAAGCTAATTTATGCCAATTATTCTAGCACAGATGTTTGTTACACTATTAAATATGTTATTAAACATAAGTGCTGGTCTTTCGCTAGTAGTCAAAAAAAATATCTTTGTTTGATATTGAAAATATATCTGCTGATAGCTCTTAAATATAGAAAAAAAATTTTAGTTACGAATCTTTTTTTTTATTTCGATCATAATTTACAAGTTTATGAAAAAGTGTGCATTAGTATAAGCGCAGATATGTATATATTCTTGTGTCTATATTAATCATTATATTCAGAATGAACGCAAGTGTGACACTCTATTTAATTTTTTCAATTCCGACACTGTTATTTTTATGTTTATTTTAACTCTAGCAAAAAATTGTGATTTTACGTGTTTTAAACGTTTCAGTTTCGCTGTTTAACAGTTATTAAAATTTATTCTATATTTATCTTATAGACTTTTTCGAAATTAAACTTTTGTTTGTAAAATTACTAACTAACGAATAAAATTAATTCAATATTTTTTTATTTTACAAAAAGCGACAACTCGTCACGGACAACTACTTTAAAATAAAAAAAACTCTTTTAAATTTAAACGACTCTATTTCCCTCACAGTTGTAAACAATTGCAATATGATATAAATAGGACATAAAAGATAAAGGCCCTCTCAGTCTCTCATAAAAAAGACATATTCTTTCGCAAAATATGTAAATTGAAAAAATATCATTGCTTGACTTTCGAAATCTTATCGATAAATAAATTAATAAGAATAAAAAAAATAATGCTCTCAAAAACAGCTACTTTGTTGAAGATAGAATTTGTATTTTTTTAAATCTTTTTTTTTCTCTAAAATTGTATATATTCATAACATTTACAAAGAGTCCAGGAAGTAAAGAAGTACTCGTCTAAGAAATCTACATTTACACAGCACATGGTAAAGTAAACTAGATCGGAAATAAATATGAAGACATTAGATTGTAACTGTAAGGTAAACTCTTTTTAGAGGTCGAAAGCGAAGTCGAGACTTATAGTACCCACACTTATCTAAACAATTCGATAAAAATATAAACACTAATTACTAAGAACAAAATAAAAATGGTTGAGTTAACGAATAATAAATTTGCCAACACACTCATCTCTAGATAATTAACAAAATCACAACAAATATTATTTCTAAAATGTCAACGATGTAATCAATAATAAGGAAAGTAATCAAACTAAGAAGTAAAGAAAAAACATTAAAGTGAAATCAGGTAATAAACCAGTTTTTGCAAAAAAGACTCTAACGGTTAATCGTTATAAGACAAGACAGCGAATATGTCGATTTCAGAAATATTGGAATCTTTTTTTGAATTTAAAATAGAAGATTTTACTATTTTAAAAATATTTCTAGTAAATGAAGCGTTTTTTGTTGCATCTATATTTTTTTATCAGATATTTACTCTACACCTATTTATATTTGAGAAAACAATGTCGTTTATTTACATATTTCTCAAAAAAACAGATTCTTATATTAAAGCGTTTTAAAAAACAAAGGAACTACTCAACATTAAATCGAAATACATTTTTTCCGTTTTTTTGAACCGTAATATAAATGCTTTAAGGCTTTGTTTTACTAAATCGCGTTTTAGACGGGTATTTGCATTCTATCCAATCGAACTGTCGAATAATTTTGAGTTATGGTTTAATTAAGAGTTACAGACGAAAAAGTTTTTTTAAAGGATGTGAAAAATAAAAAATTCTACTACTTTTTTAAAATCAACGATTGTAATTTCGATTACATCAAACAGAAAAACAACACATTAACTCTAATTTGTTAAACAACATAGATTTAAGAGCATACCTAGAGAAAATGTATTTCGAGATTTCGGACCACAACAAAATATACTACGTGCTCGTAAATAAAAGTGAATTTTAAAGCATAAACTATTTTACATTTAACCGAATAATCTTAACAACAAATGAAATAAAATTTATTCGAACTTAAAACATCGAGCTAGGGTCTAATATCTCAATATCAGAAAGTTGACCAAAACGTCATGAAAAAGATTCTAGTAATATATTTTGATTTATTCTGTTCAAATCAAATGTTTTGAACAAAAGAAAAAAGTATTTACAAAAAAAGAGAAGACCAGAGCCGTTTTGTAAAACAACACGTCCCTTGCTCTAGAAGAGACAATATATTGTGTGTTTCAGTATATAAGTGAAAAACCCAACATTAATTTTGCTTTGAACTATACTATAAATTCTAACGAGTTGACGCCAACCCACTTCAATAGTACCTTTTACAAACTAAGTGTAATATTAGAAAAACGAGATTCGTTTTATTCTTTGAGTTTGTCTAAACAGTGCTTCGCTTAAAGCTTATGTTTTTAAAAAGTTTTATTTAAAGAATAAAAAATCAAATATTATATGAATAAATAACTTTATTGATTAATATAATATATTAAGATACAAAACGATATAAAAACGAACTAAACAAACGAACGAAAAAACAGAGACACAAAGGAAGGGCAAGTATATTCGAAACATATACAATCTTCAACTACAATATAGCTCTTGAATAAGCACATGATTGCTTTTCAGAGTAAACTTCCGTTTAACTTTTTTTTTTAGGCGAATCGTCTCCAATTAATTTACGAACGTTTTGGCGTCGATTTATCTATAGTGCAAACTTCGATCATCGCCAGTCCGTTTTTTAAAATACCCGTTAAAATATGACATATTAATACTACGAAAACAAGCCTCGTTTTATTCTTTATAGTTATACTTCTGTCTTCCATCTTTTACTAAGTCACTAGTTTTTTTCACTTGCTAAAATATTTCCCAAAGAGCCTCAAGAGTATGAAATACTGTTTTTTCTGATCATTTCTGATCAACTTATCTTTAATTCGGTTTTCTAAACTTAAATTTTGGTTTTTGAGTCTCTATTTCGGTTTTTGTGTTTTTTTCTCGGTTTTCTAAACTTTTATTTCGGTGTATGTGTTTTTTGATTAAAATTAAGTAATAATATTTTATTTAGTTGATCGTATCCAATGAGCCTATTTACAATAATTCGACTTCAAACGATGATAGTTTAAATTCAATCATATAGCAAATGACGTTAGTTAATAACAAAGAGACGACGCATAATCGAACACCGATAAGCGGAGCCAATAAAACTAACAACGGCTCGCGAAAACAATAATAAACGTTTTTCAAACGGTCACGCTAAAAATAATATTATTGGATGTTAAAAAATACCTTAAAGTTTTTAAATATTACAATATCAATATTTTTAAAAAGCGGGAGAATTAATATGTAAAAATGAATACAACTCACTAAAAAACAACGTAGCGTTTAAAATATTCTATAAAAATTGAATTGAACTAAGATTACACAGTATCATTAAAAAATATTGATGGGAGAGTATTAGGGATCAAAAACACATCTTTTTTTACACATCGACTGTTTTTTATTTTTTGATGAATATGTATTATTTTCTCAGAAATAAGAAATCGATACTATTATAAGAAACAAAGTCGATATTATATAGCGTAGATATAGTTATAATCAAAAATTTTGAATCAAGTAAAAAATTTTA